>JAFFZH010014881.1:0-13870 GCA_018420115.1 Euura saliciscinereae | reverse complement strand
TTATAAACTATTGTTAGGTTACGATTATAAACTATTGTTAGGTTACGGTTGTACTTAGGTTAAGGCTAGGTTAGGTTACGGTTGTACTTAGGCGCCAAAAAAATCCACTTTTTCGGATTTTGTCAAATTTTCCTGTCAATCCAGCTCTTAGTTCATCTGAATTCAAACAATTTTCCAACAGGAAACCGGCTTTTTAATTTTCATGAAAAAAGCACGCGAGCCGACACGACATGATCGCCTTAATGGTGAGGCTTCAAAGTGCAATAACTTCTACATTTGTTGATATTTTTACACGAAATTTGGTATACATTTTCATCGCACCAAAAAACAATAAAAAAAAAAAAAAAAAAAAAAAATCGAGACACGTGATCAGATTTTATCTCCCCCTAATTTTTATCCAGGACTATTATATCGGGAGGAGCTTCCGATATAAGGCTTGTATTTCGGTGATTCAAACTAATTTCTTTTCTTCATTCTGTTTTTTTTTTTTTGCTTCTTTCTCAAGATTATTTAATGAATTCTTAGACAGTTTTTCATGGACAGAAAAGCATAGAAAAAATTCTAAAAAATGTATCGAATCTTGTCTGCATATAAATTCTAAAAATTTACCTCACGTTTCTGGTCGCAATTTTTTTCTTCAGCACTGCGACCACACGCGTGGAATGAAAAAGGCTTTCAAAATGTATGTGAAACGCAAGAAGGGACCGAAAGCAAGCAAATTAACAATTGCTGTATAAACGATTCAAAATATGACCGTTTTGTTTGGCCGCGATTTCATTTTCACCCTCGAAATACGAGTATTTTTCTCTTTTATTCGGTTTTTGTGGTCCTTAAGCAACGAAGAGATAAAATTATTTTAATCGTCTCTTCTTTCTGTAAAAATTTTCACAAATTCAGTTCCAAATACGAAATACACAAATTTTTAGTGACAATAGATTGCAAGTAATTTTTAACTGACTCACATGCGATTCAAAACGATTCTATAATTATGGCACGCGATTTTTAAAGACTTTTTGTTTCATTTTTTTTTACAATTTTCTTTCAGCAATTTTGAGAAGTAAGTCCAAGTGATTTCAAACCGATTTCATCTCCCTTAAAAGTGGTTCGCGATTTCAGCGAGTAAATACCGAGTTTTTTTTATATTTTTTTCTCCCTGTTGAAGACTAAAGAATTTAAAAAAAAATTGAAGTTGGTATTTTTTTTAGTTGCGGTCAAAGGTGACGAAGGGACCGCGCGTGGCGTGGTGAAAGGGTTACGTGTTAACAGCGAGTCTTTTTTTTTCTAAACAGCCAAGCTAATTGAAACGTTCTCTGAAACGTTCTTTGGTATATTTTTCTTTCATTCTTTTTTCTTTCTCTTTTTGTTTAACGATCACAAAACGTTCGTGGTTATTTTTCTACGTGCTCGAAATCCTTGAGGAGAAATTTTCTGCGTCGAATCTTTACCGGTTATTATAGGGTCTCCGGATGGATGGCGGCGATAGTTCTGCAAGCTCCGCCGTCCTTCTAACGTTTCTTCTTAACTTGGTAAGGATATTGTTCCCCTGGCGATTCTCCCTGAGTGGTAAGATCCCTGGAACCTAAAACCTGGAACTGTCTTCCAGTTTCCACAATATTCGAGCGTTTATCTTAACGACGCCTTACTTCGAACACGAACTTCGTTAAGTGCTTCGAGGACTTCCACGTGTCGCTTTTTCTACTGATCCTCGTTTTCTGCAATTGTTTCTCCCGCTAGAATGACGTGGAAGTAAATCTACTTTTTCTTTTTTTGTTTGTCTCTGATTTCGTCATTTATTTCGAGATTGTGAGATCCAAAATGGCAGTCAAAAACGGCTTTGAAGAATTCTGGAGATTTTTTTTTTCTCAATTAGGACCTAGAGACCCAAAGAAACAAAAGCGTAATAATTTTTGTTGAAGTAAAAAATGATTTTCACAATTGATTTGATCCCCCCCCTTTTTTTTAATTTGAGGAAAGTTACTGAAAGGATGAACAACTTTTGCCGAGGGATTGATGAAGCCTCGTGGATCGGAGGCACAGAAATTAAAGCGATAATTTTGATCAGGAAAGGGATTAATCATGTCGTTCGGGGATTTTACCTACTCCGGATGATTACCTCTGAGCCATTGCCGAGGGTGGGTTGGTGATCCTGACTCCGAAGGACCTTGAGGATTATATTATCACACAGTGTAGCGCGTCCAGGACTTGCTGATTGGAAATAAAAATTCTGTGCAGACATTTTTGACGATACCATTTTTTTTTTTTTTTTTGAGACCTCGGTTCGAATTTTGACTGTTAAAATTGATTTTCAATTTTTTTCTTACATTACTGTAAGTTATTAAGCCGAAGAATTATATCGATGATTATTTAAATATGATATAGTTTTTGTATCGAAAAGAAATTATTCGTTCTGATGAAATCTTTGAACCTCGAAGAATAGTTAAAATTGTTAAAATCTTTGATATTAAAAAATCTTCAAAACTGTAAATCGAAAATCAAATTGAAAATTGAAAAAATTACCACCGAAATCTAAGTTATCCTCAAATTAGAAAGAAAAAAAATTCAAACTCTTGAAGGATCTCTCAATTTATTGAAATATTATAATTTTGAAAATCATCTGCGGATAACATGAAAAAAAAAAATGTTGAAATTTGATACAATCTTCGGATATAAAAGAATTTTGAAATCTTCTCGATTTTTTAGATCAAATTTTCGTTCAAAAAATCGTCTCGATGACAAGAAGAAAAATCGTGAAATTGAGGAAATACTGAATCCACTAAATCTCACTGATAGAATATTCCAAATTGCCCAAATTCCAAACTGCCCAATTGACGACAAGATAAAAAAAAATTGTACCATAAAAAGGTCTAACGAAAAATTTCAAATCACAACAATTACACTTGAAAGAAATTTCCCCAAAATTGTCCAATATAAATAGCTTACGGAAATTTCTCAATATTGATGGGAAAAAAAAATCCATAAAAATTAAAAGTACAAAAAAAAAAGGTGCGGAAGGAACACAGATAATAAAAATTCCCTATAACCTTCGAAATGGATACCGGAAAGAGTTCCGATGCCCCGGGGGACGCGGTACGGTTTCCTTGCCATACATTGCCCATGGCCATGGTTGGTGGATGGTATGAGCACCGTAGAAGCGATCCTTCCCGTCGTATAAGGGTATAAAGTCCTTTTGGGAAGCCGCGTCGCGTCACCCCTCGCCCTTTTTTTTCTTCTTCTCTTCTACCTTCGGTAAGTGGAGGACTCAGCGACAAACGCATCCTGAAGGGAGCGACGGCGTATGTCAGAATATGGAAGGAAAGTGGAAAAGAGGAACCGTGCAAAGGAGGAATCTTCTCCAATTTCTTTTTATTACCCAAAACATGTCTCTTCGAGGGGGTTGAAACTACCCCCCGCTGCTTTTCTCTCTCGATAGACCAAGGATTCATCTCCCCGAGACTTCCGCATCCTGAATTTTATATGAACAGAGAGTGTGACTGCCTCGTGTCGACTCAGAAACGACGAAATAGACGGAAAAAGGCTCCTGAGAAATTATTAGAGCATAAGATCATTAAATTGACAGTAAAATTGTCAACTACCTGGAAGAAAAAGGCTTTGGGTCGTCATTTTGAAAGACCAGCTGTTCAGCAGACATCAGATAAAAAATCGAAGAACTGAAATTCCTACAGTTTTTTATCACACTAATTCGTCATCGAGCGATAAAATTGAATATAGACTTTACAAAAATTGGTTTCGATCATCATTTGACAGTGTTCGAATTCTACTATAAATTAGACAATTTTATTGACTCGAAATTTTTTAGAAATGGAAGATTGCAGCATGAAATTTCTCTTTGTTAGTTGCTTCTGATGGCAAAATCATATCTGAATATCAGTATAATGATGGATGTTAACCACGTCAATATTGCGTGGGGCACGCGGGCAGTGCTAATTTAGTCTGTATACTAGTAGTAATATGACTTGAAAAGCAAACAACTATTGAATTATCATCAGTTCTATAATCCTACGTGCGGTATAATATAGAATCGCATACATCATTCTCCACATTAAAGTTTCAGCCGTGGATACTGCAGTTACAGGATCAGCTTGAAACTGCACCGGGTCAGTTCCCAGCGCCCCCAACGCCCACGGGTGCATTATATTCGTTATGTGATTTCGATGAAACCGGATTATCACACCGAACTATTACCACCGCATAAACCGCTGCAGGTCGACGATGGTACAGAATTTCACCCGATTTAACGGGCAGAAAAGACTTTACCGCCCTAGGGTGGAAAAGATCTGTTTTCCGCCCGCGTTGAGAGGTACGAAAAGTCGTCGTCTCAGTATTCATTTGCTCTACAGACCGTTTTGCAAGAAACTGGAGTTTGATGGTATAACTTTCTTCGAGATACACAATTAAAGTTGTTCAACTGAATAAAATTGAAAAACTTTTTAAAGGATACAATATTACTGTGATGAGATGACACGAAACTGGGAAAGAAATACTTTCAAAACGTGCTTTTAAAACTAAGGGCAAATGAAGACTATAAATAATATTGTGTAATAACTTGTCCACATACCATCTTTTTTTTATGATAAGTGCATAAAAAGATGGACTTTATGATCACAGAGGCGGAAGGATCATTACCTTCAACTTCGTGTCAGTCGTCACGTCCTGCGAAACAGGAAGGAAAGTGGGCTAAATTACGCACTGCGCATGCGTGAACCTAACCTAGAATCCTGACATGAAATCGGAGCTTTCGGCCCGCTCGACTGTCATGCAAAGCCCCACTTTTTAATCACGTGTTTCATGCAAAGTTGACTCAAAAATGTGCAAAAAAGCGAATTATTTAGTAACCATGGCATAAAGGCATTGACAATTTTATAAAATCTTCTTTTTTTTGACCTTATCTCTTGTGATATAAATTCTTCTTTGGTATCGTAGGTCATAAAAACATCTTTTTTTTCAACGTTTCGGCCTGAGGAGAAGGCCCTCTTCAGAACTGCAATATTTATTTGTCGTATTTACAACCCCGTATTACAATTCTTCTCAGGCCGAAACGTTGAAAAAAAAAAGAATGATGTTTTTATGACCTACGATATCAAAGAAGAATTTATATTGAAAATTTTACCTGTTTTCTCTTTCTTAGCGCATTTTTTTTATTTTTTTATTCGCTTGAAACAAGGATCATTGAAATTCTAAGTAATTCAACATTTGGTTGTAATTTTGATTGGTCACAATCTGACCTATAATCGCCATATTTTTTTTCATCATGAAAAAGAAAAATTCCACTGCTGTATAACTGTAATTTTTGCTCTTGCCTTAATTATGTCTAAAAAAGTTCATTTTTTTTTCCCTCTCGGGATAACGTGACCGCTTAATTAAGGCACAAAGAAACGTGAATGGCCACTTACGTAGGTGGGTGATACACACCGCTAAATATGCGCGAAGCTAAACGCGAATACGCGTACGGTTTTCGAGATTCTGGGCTCGACAACTACCCATTAGCGTGACATGAAGCGAACGTAAAGGATTTTCGCAAAATCTCACTAATTTTATTCGTTGCTTGTGTAAAAAAAAAAAAAAAAAAAAAAAAGTATTATGATCGAGATATTTATGAACGTGGAAAATTAAAAGGAATAGTGAAAAAAAAAATCTGATAATGAGTTAATGATAACATTAATATTTCGTTCTTTTGGCAATAATTACCCGCAGAAAAAGGATAACAGAGAAACGAGGATTAATCTAATTACAACCTTTATCGCGACGTGTACACACAGAAAGGCACTAAAATCAGACTTTTCTTTCATTTAAAAATCCTTCCGTAATTAACCGTTTGTTAATTAGGACGCTCGACTTAATAAAGCTGCGAGGTGTACAATGCATGTAAAGCATCGTAAAATCGCGCATAGTTATCAAATCCATTCATCAAGACCGTGTCTAATATACGATAAAAAAAAAAAAAAAAAAATTTAAATCAGGGTCCGAATCGACATTTTTTATGCAATTTTTTTTTTATAATTTGTCACTGCTTTTCGATCCCCGTCCAGTTTCTTTTTTTAAAATTCAATAAAAGATGATATCAATAAAATTACTCAATTATCGAATTGATTATCGAATGAATAATGTAAATTTTTGTCATTTCTCTGTTTTCAGTCAAATATCTCCGCGAGGTGACACCGTACTTCAGGAAGGCTTCAATTATACAAGAAGTCGGTTGGGAATTGCAGAGAGGATTCCTCAGCGCTGCTCCTCCGCCTCCGAAGTCACCACCTAGAGCAGACACTAGATACCTACCCCTTCAGTTATGCAGATTGACCAGGAGCGATCACTCTTCCGATCCTGGTAAGCTTTTGATAATTTTATCACCAAGTAGAAAATCCTCCGCAGGTCTGAAAGCTTTTTTTTGCTGAAAAAATTGAAATCACGATTTATAATTATTTTTAGTGAAATTTCGGATGGAATCTTTATCAGCGAATAATTTTTGAGGAGGAAAATTTGTCTTTTTTAGTGAAAACAACCTGTAGGCGGTTTTCCATTTGAAGTTTGTTGGGAAGCCTGAGAGAAACGTCTGTTAGAAACTATGTAAGGGCATTTAAGGGCGTGCGTTTGAATTAGAGAGGCGTTCAATATAAGGGTGCGTTACAACTGCCGTTGGAGATAATGAGATGAAGATTTATCAGGCACGGAAGTAGTCGAGTTAGTAAAGAAATTATTAACTCACGTTAGAATTAATCCTTCTCTTTGGAAAGTTTATGGGCTCTGTCCTAATTAACCGATTCAAAAAAAGGAGGAGGTTCTCAATTCGGTTGCATTTTTAAAAAATGTTTGTTAGCTCAGAACTCCGTTATTTATAAACCGATTTGGAAAATTCTTTTTTTATTTGAAAGGGTATACTTTCAGATTGGTCCCATATAAATTTCATCAAAATCGGTTGAGTAGTTTGGTTTCGAAGTCGGTTTTTTTGTCTCTCGTGATTTTTTTTCATGATTTTTCCAACGTAGGAGTAAATCTCAGATCCTCATTCTCACTTTTCTTGGACACTAGAAATTCTTTTTTTTGACCCAAAAGGGTCCAAAAAGGTATCAAAGATCCAAAAACTTGTGAAACTTTGTCAGAAAAATCTCACTTTCCGATTCTTATCAATTACAGAATTTTTTTTACAACGTTTTCAAAAGCTTCAAATCAATTTTATTCCCAGTCGGAAAAAAAATAAGAAAATTTCTGAGACTTTTTTTTACTAGAATTTCGAAAACCACTTCGGTTTCTCATTTTGTCACATAATTTGTGACATTTTCTCTGTTACTTCTTATCTCTCGCGCCATTCCGTATGATAATTGGCCCAGAAGTATTCCAGGCTGCTTATTCTAATTAAAGTTAATATTCAGCTAGTCTAGGTTCATTAGGTTATCCTGCCTTAGGTTACTGGGCATCTGTTGCGTTTCGTACGGTGAGGAAATACCTCCGTGAATTCTGATATTGAGCCGTTCAAAGCTTGTGGATATCAGCACAAATGGCATCAAGCATTCTGTTACAACTTTCGGATTAATAAAAACTGGTCTGAACGCGTATCAATATGTATTCGCAACTGTATCACGTTCCACGGAATTATGTGTCACATAGAGAAAGGCTAATTTGTGTGGAATTAATTACATTCCCTTTAATTATTATCCGCATACCTTGTATACATCTGGTTTCGTTTTAAATTCAATTAAAAAATCATGCAGCTGGGATTCTGAAAATTGTTGAAATTATTGTAAATTTATATGACTTATTTTACTCTAGAAGATGATTTAATTTGTAAGAATGAAAGTCGATTGAGGAGGATAGTTCAAAAGGAGTATCTAAGGTATGAAAAATGAAAAGTAATACTAATTGCAAATCAACCGATTGACGAAGTGAGACCAAAAAATTGTGTCAATTCATTCCAAAGATATAGAATTTTTGAGAAAATATGCTTGCAATAGTAGATCGAAAGGACAACTGTATGAAACTGGACGAAAACTGAAACGTAATTAACGGAAATATTGAAAAAACCTAATCTTCCGATTTTTAATTTCACAAAAACCTGGAAAAATATCTGAGGACTTGATTCTATGTATGTGAAAAAAAAAGAATCCTGAACGTGACGTAGATACTGATATCGAGTTGAATCAACGCCAGACATACATGTACATACATCCCGAAAGTCCAGAGTCAGGCAAGGGATAGCGCAAGCATCAGCAAGAAGCAGTAGCTCCTGTAAGTTGGCTTTGGCAGGTATAGGAACTCCCTAAACTACGGTAAAGTTAACTTAGAAACGTGCAAACATTGCTCAGAGTTCGAGGAGGGTATAGAACAGGACAGGATAGGGATGTCGTGTCATACCGCAGACTGCGAAGTAGAGAAGTCTCATTTCCTTCGCTTAACCTGACAAACAAACATTAATTAATAACTTGTCAAAGTGAGAGGGCTCTGCAGCTACCCGGTACCTCGACATTCTGCCATCTACTCAAACCATAGTAGAAGCGGAAGTGGATTTCTACCCAGTAAGTTACCCTCAGAAAATTAGATCGCTTCTGCGAGGATAAATTCGCGAATTTTCGATCAAAGACATTCACTCGATGTTTTTTGCCTTAATTTTGATATTCTGTCAACTGCATAACTGTGTTTATTGAAAGCACACGGTTTCTGTGGACTTTTTTTTATCCCTGTATAGTTTCGACAGAACTCTTTCTTGCCAGAGGCTCCGTTGCTGTGATAACATTTCGAAAAATGTATGAACATAGTAGATTTGTTTTGCGAAGAGACACAAGCCCCACTGTTTATCAACAATTATAAAACGTGAATTGTATGACACGTATCAACAGTATCGCATGATGGTAAATATATCAATTTCACTTCTGATCAAATTTCACAGAATTTTCACACAATGTTATCATGTGACCAGCTGAATTTTATCAGGGAAAAAGTGCTCAAAGAATCGATCAATCTTACATTCCGAACTTTCCGCGTTCCTCCATCGAGCCCTCTACATTCATTTCATCATATATGAATTTACAATATCACTTGACATCTTGTATAATTCGATCACGAAGCTTATTGATAAAATTTCATAAATAACGTGATGAAATTTCCTACAGTATTCCACGATGTCATACATAGAAACGAAAGGAAATTTGATATTATTTGTCACCGGAGCGTGTCGTGATTTCAAAATGCGATTTCCTCCAATGTAGGTATGGTAAATTCGTGACAACCGAGTGAATTCTGAACTGGAAATTGTTTCGATTCCATCCATAAACGATGGTAGAAGAGATTCAAGTTAACGATGCATTCGAGTCGAGGTTGCACAATTATCAACCCAATGCAGCGAGAGTTTGATAAGTTTGCCTCAAGAGGTTGGCGCTGGTGTGTGGAGAGTAATAAACCTTATGAGGAGCGGGAAAATCTCAGCATGCACGAATGCACCGCACTGTACGCCTGTTGGGACAAATAGGAAAGTTGTAAACCCGAGGAGTTTCCAAGATGCGGAATGTGGTACGAGAGACCAGATATACGGTGTATTATTCAGTAAGAGGTCGGAGAAGGACCTAGCCGAACCCAAGGAACCAGAACCGAAACCAAAATGCTTACAACGGTTAACCGCGTAACTCGGAAGGGAATTTAATTATCCATCCGTGCGTCTGGGAACAGAGAAACGCCAAAGTCACGAGTCACGGTACCAACTCTGAATGCCTATACGTGGAAGTCGATTACCGCTTCGAAGACGCCCTGCCGTTCTCCCATTCATCCACATATTGTGTTTAGACGGTGAATTTACCCTCCGTGAAAGCATGATGATGACGGATGTGGGGTAAAGCGGACTAAACGAAACGTCAAACCTGTAGGAAATGACGAACAACCCTCATTTTTAGACCCGTCATTCCAGCATCCACCGTCTCCCATTTTCTCAGGCTCATTGTGTATCGTTCGGTTCATTTGTTCAAGGACTGACGGTGAACCGCACTACGTCATCGAGACGATACCCTGAAACTAGTATTTCAGGAACTTCTGTAAACGTTCTGGTGCAGATTAATTTTTCTAGGAGCTCCATTGGGGAAGAACCTTTCATAACCCCACGTTGGGTGTCTTCTTCCATGTGTTCACTGGTGCAAATTTTCTGCACCCCAGATTCTAGCGTGGCTTGAGACCCCGAATTACGTTGAGCGTAAAGTTCACGTGGATATTCGTACTGCAAACGGACTATGTCGTGGGAGGATGTAGCTCGTAGGAGACCGTCTTATCTTGACGGCTTCCAGAAAATTTATCACTTCCAAGAATTGTGTGGCTTCGTATGTACAACACCGAAAGCGAATTTTCGAGAAAACCAACACTCGCGATGCCATCACAATTCCTCCAAACGAAATCAAGAAACATCATCAATACCGAGGGGGTTGACTCTCATCTTTCGAAATCTAACGTTCGGCGTCTTTCCTTCGCTACTCTTTTGGAAACACAGATCGTGATGGTGTTTTGTTCCAATGGCTTCCATGTTTCCTCATGCAGACATCATCTCCTGCTCATAAAGTTAATAGAAACATGATCGATACCAAAGAGGTTGACCTTCAGCTTCGATCTAATCTTTCTTGATAGTATTTTGTCCCAATGGCTATCATGGATTCTTATGCAGACATCATTTTCTGCACCAAAAATAACGACACATCATCAAGACTGAAGAGGTTGACCTCCATCTTCGATCTGATGTTTCTTGATGGTATTTTGTTACAAAAGGTTTCATGGCTTCTCATGGAAATATTATTTCTGCGGCTGAAAAACAAGGAACATCATCAAGACTGAAGAGGTCGACGTTCGTTTTATCCCAATCGCATCAGTTCCGCAGTGGTTTCTCGAAGTTGTGCAGATAGTAACAAAGTTTTGTGGAACTGATTGTAAATAGAGTATCGACCTTTGGTTATACCAGCTCCTCTATTCGTTGGGGATATTTTAATTGAATATGCAACGTCCGTGGTGCACGCGTCCCCCCTTTTAATATCGACTTTAAAAGCGTCTCCAATGCAGTAAGCGAACGAACGAACGTCTCTGACTTTATAGTGGCTCTACTGCAGATACGCGAAAGATACCGCACGTTTCTGATTGCTTTTCTTACCTCGGTGTTATACAGTTTCGCTTTTCCGCCTCCTTCATGGCCTCAACCTTCTTCGTCCTCTCAGAACCGGTGCAGCGCACCATACGAACACACTGTGGGTGCTCATGGACGCTTTTGTTTCCTCCTCGATACTTTCCAGAGACGATGCAGGTTGGTCATAGAATTAAGAGCCCGTTCGTCGTTCGTTAACCTGACTATAGTGCTACTACTACTTTACTTAGTCTAGAACTTTCCAGTGTTCCTCCATTTTCATCACCCTCGATTTAATCATCTGATTGGACGGAGTCTACTAGCGACTCTGCCGACATACTGTGTTTCTGTATTTTCGAGCACTATGATTCTCAATGTCAGCCACACGACCGAACACTGAAAAGCTCTCATACAAATTCAATGCTTCTCGAAACAATTCAGTACATGAATAATTCACGTCCAGATAAGATGGAAATGAGTGACATGATCATGAAATTTCGAAATATTTTGAAGCCCATGAAGTCTCGGAAATCTCTGAATCACATGAAGTCCAGCAAAATCGTCTGAAACAAGTCTTTCCAACTATTCCAAGAATATTCTTCGGTCTTAAACTGTTTATTCTTGATTCAGCTGAATTCGTACTGATTTTTGTTGATAAATGCTTCGTCTGGGAATTTTCTTTGGTCAGTTTTGAATGAACGAATCTCTCGCCCGGAGTTTCATGACGAGATCGATTTCATGTCGTAGCAATTCACGTCTGTATCGAGTCGTCAGAGATGCTAATTGGTCTGACGTGACCTCTCGGGTTCCAGTGGTGTTTATACGATGCCGATGTCTGCGCCGGGGGCAAACTGGATTCCGAGTGTTTCCCGTCGCTCCGAAGGGAGCAGAAGGAATAATATTGGATCTAGTCAAGCATGAAAGATCGAGGTGTTCGATCACTTCCGCGCGAATGATGTTCGCTTGGTGATTTCAGATTTCTGAATTCTGGTTCGAAGTAATTCCTCCGTTCAGTCGCTTTATTTCTCCTCATGGTCTGCTTCCGTACTCGCAATTTGGCCTCGAACTGAATTTGCTTGGAAGACGTTTCACCCTCGAAACAGAGTTTATCGACTACCGGATTCCTGGAGCAACACAAGTTTCGGCAATCGAGTAAACGATTTCTCATCCTGGAGATAATCTCATCTGTCACACAGAATATGCCGAGTCTCGAGTGTTGAAGAAGTCGGGAGATGGAGAAGGTGAAAGAAAGAGGAGATTTATCAACCTCTTCAGGGACTGTGGTTCGAGATAAAAGGCATATAGACACTTACCAATGGTTTCCACCCCTCGTTACGATGTTACAAATCCCTCACGTTTTGATTTCTGCCGGTCATTGTAAAATAATCAAACAGACAGAACGGAACGGACACGTGGAAATATTGGCAGGAATAAAAACTCGCTTCCTCTCTTCCCTCGGGTCGATGACCCGATCACATGATCGTCAATGTCCATACGGAACTCTGCATCGCAATAGTTGTGATTGGACCCTGGAGCGGTCGCATCAGCATCAAGCATCCGTATCCGTATCGTTTATCGGTTGCAATTGAATGGCGATTTGCCGAAGGTCGTTCAGCCGCCGTATCTCTCCGATATATCGGCTCTTCCGAGGCTCCAGACCAGATTACATCATGTGAGCAGCCCATTGGTCACTTTGAGAACTCGTGAAAAAAGTATCCATGGAAAGTTTATCCCCGTTGACGAAGGCGGCCTAATTACAGTCTGAACTCTGGTGACTTTGACCGATATTAGCTATCGAAAAAAGGTAACTTTCGCGGGAGATTAGCGACTGATAAAACGACGAGGAGATTAACGGGTCACCAGGGTGCAGGGAGAAACGCTGACCTCCGCATCGTCGTCTGATCCTTCTCCTCGGAAACTGTGCAGGACAATTAAATAATGCTGACGCAAACTCTGGACGCAGGTCCTCGCGGAGCAGGATACCAATTTACTGTTCTGTACAGAGAGTGAATTATTGCCGTTACGTTACCGGTGTGCCGGTATGAGATAAATGGAAAAAAAAACCTCCGCCTTTGAAGATACCATGAATATAACAAACGCTGATTTATTTTCAACTACTGTTTATATGATTGCTACGAGGCTCCATTGGCAGGTCGATAACAACGTTGACTAATAACAGACGATTCATTGGTTCATCGATACTGACTCCTGTCTACATACACCTGGACGGATGACTCGATTGATAGTATCGACAGGGTGGATTTTGCCGTTATGACATGACGTAAGCGCTAATTAAACCTGTCGAAGTTTATAATCAAAGTTTGGTTAGATAACTCTGCACATTTCAGCTCCAAAATTTCATCAATCAGAATCAATGTGATCATTCCAAACCTGCCCAGATAACAAAGCGTGCGGGCTCATGGCAGCCGCACGACGTGCGAGTACGATCTGTCGACACGTGACCGACATAGTGCCAACACACTCTGAGGATGGTAAAAGAATCCTCATGGTGGGCGCACTCGGTCAGCACAATATGCGCCATAGCATGCGGCCACTATGAGTGCAAGCTGAACCCTCATAGTGGGCACACTCGGTCAGCACAATATGCATCATAGCATGCGGCCACTATGAGTGCAAGCGGAGTCCTCATAGTGGGCACATTCGGTCAGCACAATATGCATCTGCATAGCGTGCGGCCACTATGATTGCAAGCTGTATGAATTATGTGCATTAGAATTCAGAAGGCTAGCACAATCAAACACAGTGGTTTTTTTT
>JAFFZH010014880.1:0-69297 GCA_018420115.1 Euura saliciscinereae | reverse complement strand
TGTGTCCAATAATGCAAGTTGATTATTTTGAGTCCATTATTGATCGTGTCCAACCGGGCTTTTCCGTTTTCACCCATTCATACAATATCTCTTTCCAACTATAATTCTTAATCAATTTATATTCAGCTAACGGAAATCGATACGAGGGTTACTTCTTCCGTGGTAAGAAACAAGGACGTGGTATATATTATCATTTAGACAGTGGCCAGTTGCAAGAGGGCTTTTGGAATAACAATATATGCGTATCGAGTACAATGGAAGACTTATACTGGCGGCAAACATCCTGTAACTCGACGTTCTATTCGATACCTCAAGTGCGTTGCTCTATTGCTAGAATAGAGTGAAAAGATGGTAATAACAGTGATAATAATTATTCTTTTCATTTGTAGGACAAGCTTTTGGACAGAGATGACGTCCTTGCTCGTAGGGAAAAAGAAGTTATCGTCACACTCGAGAAGAATTGAAAATCTATTCAATGTCCTTTCAGTTATACTTTTCGACTGTTTTTATATTTTTATGTACTTACAATAAGTAGTTTATGAAATTCTCATTCTGTAATCTGTGATACAGAGTGACAATTTCACAAGCCATTTCCCATAGAAAAGTTTGATATGCTATTTTTTGTTTTGTTACTTTTTGTCTTGTTTTACAATTGTTATGTGTTAATAATAAATCTTGTTCTGATAAAACGTCGGGTTGTCATTTTTATTATATATGTACTGCATATTTTCAAATAGGTTCATAGAACCACGTCAACTTAGCCGCTCAACTTTCAGTTTTATAATAATAACTTCACCCTATACTTAAAGTAGCAATGAGATTATCTTAAGTATAGTAATAAAAAACGTAGTATGCTTTGAGCTGCCTCGAGTTTGTCATAATTATCATCTTGGAAAATGTAACAAACAGGCTAATTATCCATCGACACACTCAATGTACAATCTATATATTAATAAGTTTGGTAGAGTTATAAGTGCATATTGGCATGTTGATGCTCGAATGTTTTCAAGAAATTCTTTAAAAGTTTATGAAACGACTAATCTTTGACCATCATAAAATTAGGCAGCTGGTGTCATAGACCTTTTGGTCTCAATAGTACGCCGAAAAGTTTGAAAAATGAACATCTTAGTTCAGCTTGAAAAATCATCAACATCTGACGATTTCCGTGGTCATGGTGTAAAGTATACAAATGGTGTTTTACTTTCACAGAATTTACTCCTCTCACAAGAGTGCAAGGTCAATTTAGTGTATCACTTGTTTTGTTCTTTCAAGAGATCGAAGTCTGTAGTAAAAATGTCCCAAAAGCGTTGGGCACGACGTTTGTTTGATAAATTTCTTGTACCGTTTTTTCCTCTTTATTTTGGCTTATTTGGAGTATTTTTCGAAATCCGTGATAACCAGGCACTCTCATTGTTAGATATTAAGTCGCTATGCACAAAAGGGAATGTTTAATCATATTTACAATAATTCAATTAAATTTCATAAATAAAAAACAATTGAATACAAAGTTTGATTATTAGCTAGGTATAAATAACGAGTGAAATCTTTCATACATTCTTTTGCGGCAGAGAACCACAATTACAGAAAACGAAACGTGAAAATTGGAAGAACTTGTCAGTTTGTTGGAAAATAATTTTTAGTAATAATAAATAAACGTTCCCTAACCAATGATTAAACGATAATGTAAATACACAACTGCATTCTACATAAATTAGGTATATTGCTTTTCAATATTGCTTGGGTGGTAAGTAATTTTTTCATCAGATCACATAACTTTTAAAAACTTATAAAATAAACTATAACGATTCCTCTTATAATATTTGTATGTAACTTAACATTAGTAGCCAATAGCTACATCAACGTGTCAGAAGACTATGTTATTTAGCGCTTTCGTCTTTTCAGAAGGTTTCTCAGGTTGAGAGATATTCCATTCGAAATCATTTTTTTTTTTTTTTTTTTTTGACAGCAGCTAGTACGATTCTCTTGTCAGACTTAATTATCTCATGAAATTTGAAGACACCGATTTATATCAGCCTTTAGTTTATCCTTTTAGAATAACGTATCGGAGCCACTATCGCCTGTTCACTAAAAGTTTCAAATTTTTGTCATCAAGTTATGAGAGAATTTGTACCAAGCTACAGTGTGTACCAAATTTTTGTATATGTACTTTCATGTGTTCGAAATATCGACTGAGACAGCTACCTATCTATAAGTTCATTTTACACAATATGAGTGTTCCCCTGTAAGACATTCATCCCATTCCTACCCTCCAGATCTGTAGATTCGATCTGTTCCTTGAGCAATTCCAACTCTCTGATTCCACACGCGGTAACTTCGTATTTGTGCGCCACTAGGCTTCTGTAGAAGTGTATCGCAAACGCCAAAAAGACGATCAATACTGGAATCAATATTATACAAGCCGACCATGCCGCAGCTGGTGACATGTCGTAAAATTTGACCCAACATAGAATCGCTATCTCTAATAAGAAGAGCAGTAATCCTAACAGCGTCGAGAATGCCCATGCAATCTCAATGTACCAGTGGAGTCGTTCGTGTGGCGATTCGTGTACGAGGCTTATGCTGTGGAGATTACATACTGCTTCAATATTCGGAAGAATGCACGTTGATATCATGAGTGCCAGCATGTGAACCGCTACCAGTAATGTCGTGCAGACTGCGAAGGCAACCAGCATTGATTGTGGTACTGCTGTATCTGGATTCAATTGCACTTCGACCATAGCAACCTGTGGGTGGAATTAAAGATTTGCATAACATTTAACAATGCGTTGGATCAAATTCTGAACAATGGATTTGTGTTGTTGATATTATGTATATTGCTCATTTCCTGTGATAATCTCAGAAGTGAATATCAAATGTTATGATAGTCTTTCTTATCCAGGCGATCAATCACGCTCCAGTGAGTTACAAGTAAGGAATTTAATTGATTTGAGTAAACTGTAAGAAAAATAAGAGGAAATAGTTTCAAGAGAAACTGTCGCTTCTTGTCTCATGACGGCTGACACTAATTTGTTGTTCCATCAAACCTCATCAGCATTTAAATGCGCCAATCAGGTTATCATATAAGATATCTTACCATGGCGAAGCCAGAAAGTAGCGCCGAAGTTTTGCTGGAAGCTTTGAGCTTAGCTCTGCTCAATTGAAGTTTTCTCCAGGACAGGTAGCCCGGAGTGTGTAGTCCGTCTCCAGATTGTGACATCTTCGACTAACAACAAAGAACGACCTATTTTCAACTAGTTTCATAAAATACAAATTACATTTGTTTTGAAACTAAAAAAATCTGTGTAAAGGTGCACCTACTGAAATACTTGCAATTCGGGAGTATCTCAAAAACTCTTTGATGATACTTGAACATGCTCACGATTTTTAATATATTCACCAGACTTTTAATATTCAAGAGTAATTGTATTTGAGGTGTGACGGTGATACACAGTGTGGAAAAAAAAACCTCATCGCTACAGCGATTTCCTCAAACTGGAAAAGGAGTTAAGAAAGAAATAGTCGGGATAAAATAATATCAATGTTAGTTGATGATTTGGGTGTAGTTTTGCCAATTTTAGAAGAAACGTACCACACGATGGTGCCAATAGAAGTGCTTGTCACAAGTCCCGCGGAGTGCAAAAAAACCAACAGATGCTGAACCAAAAAATAAAAATAAAAATAGTAGTAATAATTAAAACTGATATACAGAATTATTTTTGTATGTTCTAAGTAAGCAGCACAAATACGAGTTAGAGTACCAAATGATTGTGTTTATGTAGAAAAGTTAATTAATTGATTGATTAAAAAAAATTAATGATTGCTACGAGACAAACATATAACTTTGATAACTACATGACTGTTGAATCGGATAATAAGTAGAAAATAAACAAGATATCGAAAGTGGGACAGCTATTTACTGTGCTGTTTGATACGTGCATGTTTTAATCAAGGAACTGAAGTAGATTAAGAATGTGACAGGAAGAGACAGGCCGATGCTAGGACACTGCTATCTAAAGTGAGATTTTCGTTGGTATATACTGGATAACATTTATAGCACGAACGACGAAGTGAGTGATGAATAAGTTTATATGAGAAATTGACATATTTTATTTCTTAGTAAGTGAGTGATCAATGGTGCTGCAGTTGAGGACTAATTTTTCTTTCAATCGGCGTATGTGAACGATATGAATGATTTTGTTTATTTTGCTATTCAAGTCACATCAATGCAAGAAAAATCAGTTGGACAATCGAAATATATCACTTACATTTGTAGTCAATGTCCAGGAAGCGATAAGCACCAAGAACAAAAGCATATTGACGCCGATATAATTTCTTATCTTAACGATAATGAATTATTAAAATCCTGATCAGAGGATACACTCGTAATGAAATTCTAGCTATTCTATTAGATTTTATTCGCTGCAAGACGGATTGCGATCTGCAAATTCGTATGATAATGAAACTATAACTTAGGTCGGAATAAGATCTATAATTAAATCAAGGTTTCCCAATCAAAGTAGAGTTCAGTTTCAATTGCAGAAATAGTACCAAAGCTTTTCAGCTGTAACTCAATTTGTTAGTAATTAGTTCAAGGTCACCGAATTTACAGATTTAAAAAAACTGCTTCAAGTTGTTTGGCGAACATCAAATATTCTACAACCATTATAACATACCTGACAACTATGGGCACGTTTATGGAAGCAGTGGCCGTTATTATTATGCTGCTGTGCATGCGAGTGTGCGTGAACTGGCAAGTGAGAGAAGGAAGGTGGTGCACCCTCCGCACCAAACACTGAGTTACGCCCAGTACTTGTCGACCATACAGACATTAGGCCAAAGCGTTATGCGCCCACGACCAACACTGGAAGAAACATTATCATTAAGTATAAACTTCAAAACTGTGATCTGTGATAGATGTGATTCATAGATCGTTAGATGAAACTGATGTAACAGTAGTGAAGAAAAATCCCGTGAAATCGTGTTACTTTGCTATTTTTTCCAAGTTTACTCTTTTAAACCCGTGTTTGCCGATTCACAGTCAGATACAATTTCTAGACCGGAATAGATGTATGTAGCTAATTCGAGGTTGACACAAACTTTCACTTTTAAATTTACAAACTACTTTATCACATTTGGAAGACCAAACATATTTCTTCTATATGGTTTTGGGAACGCGGGTCATGGTTGTGGTATGAATGGTTAGTAGAATTGATTATTGAATCGAAGTATATAAAATCTTTCATGAATAATGATTCTGACAGTGGACACTGTTGTTCATATTCGAGGATACGTTTGAACAGTAAGTATGAATACAGTACACAATCTTGAGGATACAGAACCTTCTTCTGTTTATTTTTCTCCCCTTATAGGTAAATCTACGGTGTTCCCCAACACAGAGTAATTCAGGACCTTGTACCGAGCAGAGAGAAGCAGTCTTGTTGTGAATGAGTCACTTTACTTGAAATAGGATGTATTTGAAGTCAACACGAAACAGTGCTTGCAAGAAAAATAAAAAAAAGTTGTAAGGAAATAATGATAATTTAATCAGTTTGGGTAACAATATAGCTTGTTTTTCCCCGTCACTATTATGCTACAAGAGTCAGCAAATACATGTGCCTCGGACACATGTGAAAACATAACTATCCGTTTATCTGTTACATCTCAGGACCGTGTGTGGTATATCCTTGTCGTGTGGGAAAATGAAATAGACAGTAGACAATGTTGTTTAATCTGATGATATGAATTCGAGACAAATACAAGTAACAAATTATTTATCAAGGCGAATGTGAAGTTACTGATTGCCACTGTGTTTTTAGGTCAAGGTACGTATGTAACGGAATCCACTGTATGAAATCGCAATATCAAGTACCGACAGAAGTATGAAAATAGCGTTTATCGTCTTCCCACTTGTGGCAAGGAGATGATAATGGTTTGAATTCGACTTTTTGTAGATCAGAATGATCAGCCTAATCAAGAGTCTAACTAAATATAACATCAACTCGGGTTTTGGGTGATGCTGAAAATATCTTGGTGATCTAGTTTTACAGCAACAGGGGCCTGCAATTAGTTAAAAGTGTTCATCTAGTCAGCATCAGATTCGAGTGACTTAGCCCATCTCAATTTAATCACCAGATTAGATAAACAAGAATAAATTGAGGTCTAATGCGCGCAATACTGCAGCGATGAGCCTCATTCATTAAAATCAGAACTATCTGAGTTATCTGTTGCAGTACCAGACTTCAAATTCTTATCAATTTCAATGTTTGCTTTATGCTTTACTGCTGTGTGTGCTAACTAAAGAAACAAGAATTCGAATTTCATCCCTTTCACAAATATTAGTATACAGTAAACATTTGCCGAGTTCGTTGTTGGAATTATCTCAGAAGCTGGTTATTGATAAGGATTAAATTCTGCAACTTTGGTCAATTCTTATCGAGATGAAATTATCCGCTCAGGATAGCGATACACATGCGGGTGATTATTATGCGTGTTGTCTGAAGAACTACCGCAATACGTGACCTCAGTGTCGGAATATGTCTGAGGCGTGAAGTGGTAAGGACATATCGCACGTCGGCAAGAAAAGTGTCACAACTCAAAATTCGGCATTTTTCAGGAGAAGCAAAAACCGTGAGTGAAAGCTTTGCATGTTCAGGGAAGTTACTTGTTGTTCTATAAAGTATAAACTGTTCATGGTGAAAAGTTCCCTCACAGCTTTTTGAATCATTTGGAAAAATTCGGATGCATTCAGATTCACTAAGGGCCCTTACATGGCAGGAACAGAAAGTCCTTTTGAGTTGAGTCACTTTTTGTTGAATTAAGACCCATACTTTTTCGAGTTATGTCACTTTGTTTTTGACTTGTGTCTCTGTTCTCGACTAACTTTGCTTAGTAACATCGTATTCGGTCTATTCGATTTTAAGTTAACCTCATTATTTTCACAGTCCTTCTGAGTTGTGTCACTTTTGTTGAATTATGACCCATACTTTTTCGAGTTATGTCATTTTGTTTTCGACTTGTGTCTCTGTTGCTGAATGATTTGTTGCAAAACCAGTGCAATGTAATAACGACATTTCTGCTCTGTAACGGCTAATTTTTCAACTACAGAAATGACACTTTTCATACTTATAAATTCGACCTTTGTGAACCCAAATGTGGTCTTAACTCAAAAATGCCGAATTTTGAGTTGTGACACTTTTCTTGCCGACGTGCGATATTTTCATGCATATATGTAAGTAGCAACAAGGTATTGCGTGATTATTACGTCGTATTTGAATCTAAAGGATCGGAGTGGTAGCTTCATCGATTTTTATTATACTACCAATTGTTGTCTAGAATTATTATGCAATGAAATTACATACACAGAGAAAGAATATATTTCGAGCCCGTGCGAATATTGCTAAAAATATCGTACCAGTCAGAGTTCCGGATTTTGAAATTTGGAAAGGGGAATCACTTATTCGATGTCAAAATGGGTATCAAACCACTGCGGAAAAGAGAGTTATGATTCAAATTTGACTTTTAGGTTAATCGATCGTATGAGTAAAGTCGCGTTACCATTTTCACAGCGGCAGGTTAACCATGTGTCGGCGCATAGCTTGATTCTCGACAATTGGGGTCAATTACAGTTGTAATCTCGGTATTAATCACAGTGCTGGAACGCAACACGACACCACCATTGTCCAACTGGCAACTAGTTCGACAGCAGCATAAAACAGAAACACTAACAGCTGCACCAGTCGTCCGTGTGGCTTGCCGGACTCCAAACAAGTGACGGACGACGCGCCGAAACTCAACGACAACGCTCGAAGACTTACGAAATACGCCGAACGTCGAACAAGTGACTAGCGCGCGCTAATATCAAGTTCAAGGCGCTATATAAAAGTTTGAAACATTAATCATCGATAAGGGGGCATCCATAAAGGACGTCCGCGATTTTTTACCAATTTTTGACCCCTCCCGCCCCCCGTGTCACAGATAGTCACAATCTTCGAACCCCTCCCCCCTAAGAAACGTCCGATGGTCACAATAACACCCCCCCCCCCCCCCCCCCTCAATTCTCTGAAATCGAAGGTAACCAAACGGAAAAATTGACGCATACTTTTTTCTTCAAGTCTGTCAAATGGGATTTTTGAGTGGAAGTCACACCCAGCATGAACTACCCCTCCCCCCTGGTCACAAATAGTCACATTTCGCGAACCCCTCCCCCCCCCTATAGGCGCGAACGTCCTTTATGGATGCCCCCTAACCACGAGTATCGTGTTGTATGTCGTCGGATAAAATGTTTACTCTTCCTTATTCTCTCCTTAGCGGCTTTTTTTAATCTATTCTTTCACCTCAATGTGAAGCAGTCCCATTGAATTTGGTATTTGAAATGAGAATTTGGCGACTCTTATGTTTCAGGGAGTGGTTGAAAAAGTTCAATCTCGTGCCAAACAACATTTTAGGACGTATGTATTTAGATTTTTTTATATTTTCAGATGTTATTTTCTATCCGGCAGCTGGGATATTCGTTGAATTTGACGGAAGTCGTTTCAGTACTGTTTGTTTATCACTAACCAGACGTAAAGGTAAAATAAAATATGTGCATCAGAGTTACCAATACGGTTTGAGATTTTCAATAATTTAGTTGGTGAATGGGAGGTAAAGAGAAAAATGAAACAATGATAGGTTACAATTATATATAATTTTATTATCAATCCGAAATTCAACGTTGTTTGAAGTGGCGATGTCATGATTGGTAGTTCAGCCTTACTTTAGTTAGTTTTTTTTAGTCAGTGTTGATCACGTGATATTCACCCAATAATGTCGTTACACCCATCAGAGAGCGTTGCTGCTAACGCGACTTTCCCTTAGCAACTTTTAATCATTTTTATTGAGGAATATGACATGTGACATGACATGTTATGATCAACGAGGAAAATTATTACTTACTGATACGAACGAACAAAAATTGCATGTACATTCTTCGGATCTCCACTTTGAATATCAATGAAATCAAGACCCAAATTCTTAGCATTATCTATTGCAAATACGTTATTGTTTGTTATTCAGATTTTATTAGCTCGCATTCTCATAAATTCATTCGAGAGAATATTTTGCCGGACCGCATATTATAACGTAGCGCTGTTCATTGCACGTATTACATCCATCCGCCTACATACTACCCTGGAATTCATTGGCGGCGTCGCATTCTAATCAACCGCACTTGAGACGAAGTATTATAGTCAATTTCAAGAGTTGATTCTGCTCAAGAGTATGATCTGTTAGCGCGAACATCCTCCCGAGCGAAAAGTGAGCAGATATCCCTACTGATAAATCACACAATAAATCATGGAAATATCAAATATCACATAAAATGTACAATAAATCATATGAAAAGTCATGTGTTTTAGTATGTAATTTGTTACGTATTTTTTCTAATTATACTTGATATTTTCATGATTTATTATGTGATTTTTCATATATTAGGTCGTATTTACATGTTAAATTACATAATAAAATATATGCCGATTTCGGTCAAAACATTATGTGATTTATCACATGATCTTTTTCAGTAGGGATAATTATGCCTAATCCTGTACTTAGACCTATATCGTATCGTACATCGATCTATACACATGTGACATGATCTGATATATGACTAATCGTAAAATCTGATGTGTTATACATGCGAATACAGCCTGAACTTGATTTTGGGCTTTTGCTGTCTTGAGACGCTAACTATTTGATGTTCAGTCGATTTTTCGGATATAATTTAAATTACAGACCCCTATATCATCCCCTGTAAAGTTTCGGAGGTAATCAATACTTCTCAGTGAACCATGCCTTCTATAGTCAGACTAAAATAAAGTGACACCTGGACACCTCATATAGACAGTGTGGGAAGGCTAACAATACGTGCGGCGAAATATAAGCTTTGAGGATTAAAAATAGAAGCTTATAAAGACTACAATAAAATTGTAAAGATATGCACACTCGCATCGAAAAGAGAAATTTATATCACTCGCGGTAGCGTTTGACGTTAATCATTTCTATAGATGCGGTAGGTACATTCTCGGTGCCAATCACCTTCAGACTGTGCAGTCATTACGAATTCACCCTGTATATTTATCCATCACGTATGACCATGATTGATGAGATTGGTGAGAGAAAATGTAATCATGCAGACAACACCGATACACTTATTTTCCATTTTAGGCACGATCGTTTTTGTAAATGACTTATTTACCTTCACAAAAACGTTGGATTCAGTAAAACGAAACGAAATAGAAAATAATATGTTTTGGCATCTGAAAAAAGGTTTGCAAGTACCTCCAAAAGCGGGTGTAACCATGTATGTACCGACTTTTTTTAACGAGATTACAACCGAACTGCTCAGCCAGGATCAGTGTGCTACTTGGGATCCCATTTGGCTGAAATTAGCACAGACTTGTATCATGTATCATCCGGGATAAAGTACAAGTAACATCTCCAGCCCATTCCTGCAGATTTGTTTACAGATTAATTGTCTCATAGTTATAACGATGACAACGTTTTGCGGTGCAGATTATGAAGACTCGTTTCTTTAAAGTCCCACAAAAGTGAATTGTTAATCAATCTGTTCAATGGTATAAAATATGTATACGCACATATTGCAGGTGAATTTAAAACACGTGGTTTAATCTTGCCGATGCAATAATCATAATTTCGAATGATTGTAAAAGCCTCCATGTCTACTACGTACTAATACATGTGCTGGTACGTGTAAACATATAAATTTTACCACATTCCCTTCAACGATAAGTTGCGAAGCTGTACAGAAAATCGGATATTTTTAGGAGTCGATAGTTATCCTCTGTCAGCTGTTCAAACTCGGAACAACTGTCGATCTGAAGGTGCCTATACCGAATCCCAAACAATCCAGAAAAGAAACCGAATTCAGGAGAAAAAATTCAGCTTGCTAATATGTAACACGAATTTTAAAAAATGTGGATCAGAAAAACAGGAGAAAATAATGAAATATAAGATAGATTCATTACTATATCTATAGCAATGTTACAAGAGAAGCAAGAAGCAGCCGACAATTTATACAATTGTAAGTAATGCGACTGACATTCATGATTCGCAAATCATGGGCATAATACCCCGAATGTTTCTCATCAGCCCATGGAATATCTAGGGCATCGTACGTCGTTTTATAAGGTTTCAATATTGATGTATGACACATATACAGCTAGACGTCCTCGATTCAACTATGTACCGTGAATTTCTATTGTTGTGCCATTTTTATTTCAACAGACAGACGTCAGCGAAACTTTTTTGAACGGAAATCAATAATCATGCAGGCGTCACATCTCTGGACACTCACTAAACACTTGGTTTTTGGCAATCCCACATTCACAGATCCCGAAAAAGATTAGGAGCAACGACTTACACTTCACCTTGCGTTGCAAAAGCTTCGAAATATGTCTGATTGATTGTCTTACATGAGTTTCGAAAATTGTTGATTAAAAAATAATTTTCAGCAATAATAAATGACTATGATTATCAAACCCCTGCACGGAGAAACGATTAACGTTTCAACCTCTGCTCGAAGTGACAATAGGTGATTTGATAGAAGAGTCGCCTCGTTGATACGTAGACAATGATGGAGCTCGTATAGATTGTGTTGCAATCGAGAATTATTTTTGAACAGTACAACCGGAGTTTTATAACCTTGGGACAACAATTCGTACCCACACGTTGCATCATAAGATGATATTGAATAATTACCTCAATTTCTGATGTCTGACAAACGCATAATTGTAGAATATTATTTTTGGCATTATACATATACATGGCAGACCGAATCGTAATTAGGCTGGTCGCTATAACAAGTTTCATTCTGTAGTCAGAAGGTGGCAATCGTCCAGGGTGCAACCACTCTGAGGAAAAGGTGAAGTCATGGCCAGGGCACCCCTTACCTATTTCTACAGTGGTGTCGTCTGCGGTCTATTTAAGTTTTTATGTGTAGCGACAATGTACGAACCAGACGATCGGAGATTTAGGTCAGATAATTGTTTAAGCTTTGGAAAATTGAGAAAAATGTGTGTGTAGAATTACGGAACCATACTTTCTTCCGTACGAAGCAACACCTCACGGCCTAAGGTGAAATGAAAGTCACGTGACCTCGATATGATTTACACTTGGAATTTCCAAACGCTATTTTCTCAGCCAAAACACATCCGATTGATGTGAAATTGATGTCAGTGACGGAAAAAAACTTAATGAAGGGCTTGATAATCGTGGATTTTCGAAAATCGAAAGACATAATCAGAATTTTGTGTAACAATATTGTTCTGTAACCCAAGGAGGTGCTGCCCCTCGTGGAGAGCGAGGCAGCACTTCCTTCGATTACAGAACAATATTGTTAAAAAACTGTAATTTCGTCTCGATTCTCGAAAATCCACGATTATCATGCCCTTCATTGAGTTTTTCTACGTCACTGATATCAATTTCACATCAATCGAATGTGTTTTGACTGAGAAAATAGCGTTTGAAAATTCCAAGTGTAAATCATATCGAGGTCACGTGACTTTCATTTCACCCTAACAGATTGTCCTACAAGTCGGAATCATGAAATAACATAATCAAAAATGTGGAAAGTTTAATTCAGATTTAAACGTGACGTAACAGCTACATTTCCGTGTGTCAGTTTCCTCTCCCCATATGCATGTATGTAGTGACACAACTTTCCATGGTCGCTGTGAAAAGTGGTTCATGGCTTTCGCGTGTTCCATACATCCGGAAAACGGATCGATGAGTAGCAGACTTCTCACAATTCACGCACGCGACTTGGGTTCCCTATCAACAGGCGTTTCTTGCTGGTTTCGCGGGACTTCCCGAATTTGATCGTATTTTATTTACCACGCGCGCTTAAGCGCGTGGTAAATAAGTTAGAATTAAGTTAGAAATAAGTTAGAATTCTAACTTACAAAAGATTTGTCCTATGCCTCAGAGGTTTGTTAGAGATACGAACTTTATGATACGGATTGAAAATAAACGCAATTTATGAGAGCCAGGTGGTTGAATGTTCATCACACAACTTTTTGTGCCAAAGTGCAGAGCCTGGTTTTTTCTCGCTTCTAGTCACTCATTGTGACCATATTTTTAGAAATTCATGTCTCCTACTCGGGGTTGAGGCGGTGCGATCTAATCGGTGAACGGTAGTGAAAATGAGTCACCAATAATTCTGAACCGCTGAGAACCTTCGCATCCTGTTTTCAAATTCTTCTGCTATGCTGGAGGATTCGATCGTTGGTGCAGAAAAATGTTTCTACTATTTCTTATCGTGCAGATTTTGAATTTTATATCAAGAATGTATTTGAGGTGTGTAGAAGCTCTGCGGCACGATCTTTGCGACAAAAAAACCATCACGAGTGACAAAAAAACCGACTTCAAAACCAAACTACTCAACCGATTTTGATGAAATTTATATGGGACCAATCTGAAAGTATACCCTTTCGAATAAAAAAAGAATTTTCCAAATCGGTTCATAAATAACGGAGTTCTGAGGTAACAAACATTAAAAAAAATACAACCGAATTGAGAACCTCCTCCTTTTTTGAAGTCGGTTAAAAATATTAGCATTTTGCACAATGACCCAAAGCTATCAAACTCACATCGTGTAATGTGTACAAGCGACCTGATTCTGACTACAGAAATAACCTAGCAGCCGGACTCTGGGGAGTTCAGGAATAAAAGCTGAGTACCAATTTTTTTTTTTTAAGTACTGATAAATCGTAGCTGTAACTCAGAATAGTGTTTGAAAATTGAAAATTCGGTGCCTGTGACTGATATTTGGCTTATCGGTTCGTTCCGAACATCCAAATTTGTAAGATCAATTTCACGGAAGAGTATATTGAGCTCATGCAAGCAAAACCACATAACACGACTAAACACGATTCTCTAGCTATTTCCTTATAATCAAGTTTTGCGGTCATACAACTTTGGCACAGGTAAATTATTACCAAGATTAAGTTCCGCATTGGTATTGAATTCTTCGTTTTTCACTGGAATGTGTTTCAGAACCGGTGAGAAATCGAGTATACACATCATTGGGATTAGATATCGACCCGCGCAGAAGTATAATCTATCACAAGATATCACATGCCGCGAACTTCTGTCTTGGTTGTGTAACAAAGAATAATGAGCGCAGAATTCAACCAATAATTTTTTTTGTCATAATTAACCATAATCACCGAACAGGTAAGTATCGTAATTTGTTAGCTCTGAAGATACGCCTGTCAGCAGATTTGTTCGATTACCTACATGACGTTCCCCAAACAGCTTGAAGATGAAGAGATGATCATGAAATCTTCAATTCAATGAGCAAATGGTTTGCGATACGGGAATACCTGTATACGTTGTATAGTATCTTCGAGTCGCGCTCGGTATTCCCCTGCTTCTATAGAAAGTCCAAAAACCCAGAGGTCATTCGTGGCAGCATGTAATGACCAATACCAATATTTTGATTAATTTTCCATTTCCCAGTCTTTTAAAACTATATTTCATCAGACTGTGAATAGTTCAACTCTGTATCATTCATTCAAATTTTGGAAACTAAAAAAATACAGCCAATTTCCTACACACTGACTCACATAGTAGTGAGATTACATCGAATGCTGCTGCCTAATTGGCATGCCTACGAAAGTATCTTCACAGTCAAGGCTATAATGCAACTATATCGGCTTATTTTCGAGGCGCCTTCACAGTTGTGACATGACAATTATTTTGACAGTTCAGATGGAACTGAAATGTGATACCCCTGTAGACTATGGCACTATCAATTAAAGCTTACGGTTTGATACAAGCTGCTCCGCATTAGTGTTCGAAAACTAGTCTGGCGTCAGGTTTTATTTATATTGCAAATTGTAACACGATCAACTATATTCTTTGGGTCAGTAAAAGTGAAAATAGTATAATTATTACTCATCATACATAAATATCAGTGATATCGATTTGGTTAGAGATAGGTGAGAAAAATAAGGAGGAATGCACTAATGATAATGCGAGTGTATGGGAATGCAGAAACGTGAAACGCAGTGTGTATGCATATGGGCAGGAATTTTATACGATAGCGTCAACTCACAAGGGTGAATATCTTTTCCAGCTGATGACTGGGTGGTGTAAGTTGTTTGGCTACTTTACAGTACTTCTTGCTCACTGCACATCAAAGAAGATTCAATTGTTTCTTTTTGAATGAAGAGCACAACCAATCAGAGCTCTATAACTAGTGCAATGTGCGCGCCACGTGAACCATTCACTCCAATGCTTCAATCACAAGCTGTTTTAATCACAAAAAGGGATTTTGTGAAGAAAAATAAAATCTCTGGAATCTACTATACGAACAACGTTCTCGACGTCTCCATGAACACTGATAAATTAAACTTTTTATTTCCACATGGACGCTCGGTCATCTAACAGAATCGACTCCAGAATTTATCCGGCGCGACCGTTAGCACCTTGCGGTGCGCGCGAAAACTACACGCCAAATCGATATAGTTGATTGCTTTTTTCTTTTCAAATTACCAAGTTCGCGCCAATCCCGATAGAGAACGGCACCGGCTCCAGGACTTCGCTTTGCCTCGAGTCTCGACACAAGTAGCGCGGTATAACGAATTATTGAAATATAACACAATTTTGTCAAATTCTCGAAACAAATAGCCGCACCGAAATCAGATGGAGCATAATTTTTAATCAGCATTTCAACGTATAACGGTACGTAATAGATATTTATGTTGCATGCGCAGAAAGTAACTGTTTATTCGGCAAGGTTATGTTTTTCGTACGAGCCGTTGGTTTTACCTGGCGAGCCGAAGGCGAGCCTTGTAAAGCAACGGCGAGTACTGAGGAACATAACCTTGCCGAACAGTCACTTGCTGCGCGCGCCCCATACAATATTTTTTATGGAAAAGGCATTAATAGTCACTTTGACGCCAGTTGAGTTCCGCACGAACTGCGTATAGGATCTGCTGTAAAAGGTAGTAGAGAGGGGGTAACCTGCGCTATAAAGACTTTATTCCGCAACTTTGACATGCGCACTTCGAACTGCGCATCAAAGTTGCGGAATAAAGACTTTATACCGCAACTTTGAACTTAGCGGTATAAAGTGCCACTTGCCGGAACGAAAGCAGGCGTCAAAAAGTGACTTTTTAATGCCTCTGCCGTAAAAACCCAATTCGTGGCTGCTACAATGTATAGTGCACTGAAGAATGAGTTTCTCATACGCATAATTTTACTTTTACTTAGATCAAATAGAATTCACATGGTGATAGGTGATATTTCTTTCCGTGTACAAAGTCAGAAATTGTGCCAATAGCACTGTTTTGAACCATCTGCACTCGGTTACATGGCAATCGACCAAGAATTTTTTTTGTTTGAATTAGAGTCGAAGATGACTCCTAAGTTGACATATATTCATGTTACACGTGGGACCACAATCATAACGGTGATTGAGAATTGGCATGAACTTTTATCGATCTCATAACGGTAACTTAGGCTACATTATATATTTTGGGTAACACAACTGTCTGCCATTTTCAGGTTCACTGGTGATCGACGCCGAATAAATAAACTACGAATACGCAAGCTATAGTCAAAAAATAAACATGAAAAGATGTTTTACGTTATTATTTTTGCAGCTGCAAACGTTTTATCTCTTTGATAATTTTTTCACTAATTTTTTGTGCCAACGACTTATTTCAACTTATCTTGATGCGGTTGCTATACTTTTATTCAGAATGCCAGAAATAAAATAACGTGATAACAATGATAATATTGATAATAAAAATGAGATACAACTTTTTGCCGGTTTGCAAGTCGATCGAAACGACAGAAAGTTCTAGACTTGGTTCCAAAATTCCCACGACCTAAAGATCGACTGGAATGCAATATTTTGAAAGATAAGTAGCGAAAGGACGAACTATCTACCCGTATACGCACTCGTTTATATAACTTTTCTTTTAGTTGACGAAAAAATCATATCCACAAGAACAACAAAACCCAACGCACACAACTTTTTGCACATTCGAAGTGACGTAATTTGTTAAACCTATAAAGGACTGCCGCAAAGTCGACAGGCCGAGAAAAATTTTGTTCATTTGTCTTCGCCTCGAAAAGATACACAGATCCACGTAGATACAGCATGATGGTCATCACTTTGCTCGGCATGTTAACTCTAATGCATCACTCTTCCCTATAGTCTTTCTTTTTACCTTGCCTTCATAACAGCAACAAGAGGTAACGGTGCACTTATGACCTCATATTTCATCGGGCGCGCAGCACGTCGCATTTCGTTACATGATGTACGTTCACATATATTGTGACATACATGCATGTCAATATCAATTTTTTCCAGTTTCTCTCATAATAATAATGATAATTTTCATTTTACCATTTTATGACAGTTTTTGGTGTTACGAGACTTTTACCTTGGATTTTATCTTCTTCTTTTTTATCGAACTGTCCAATTAGCGGTAAAATCTTCTATAGGTCAAAAACACGTAAAGCATTTCACTTATGTTAATTCGAATATTGCATGACTTATGGAACTTGCTATACGGCAGATAACTGTGTCTTCTGCCTGATTGGTGATTGAGGTTTTTAGATCCCGCAACTCCAGTGGGAACTCAAATAATAAAAAAAGATAAACTGCAAGGCTTTCACGTGGTCTTTTTATCCACTCATCGAAGAGTAGTGGTGCCGAGGTATAGCAGTGGGGTTCACGATTCCGAACGGAACGGCTACGCGCGCGGTTCGGCTCGATAGTTGTAGAAAAGTGGCATCCGATTGAACAACTACGGCACATGATTAATAGCCACTCCCGTCTGCTAAGTGTACTACTAATTCTACCTCCTTGCCAGCGCAAGTTCGCCAATTTTTTTCCTTTTTAATATTTTTGCGTGTTCGGTGTGTTCGACTTTCGAAGACCGCCAATTTTTCGAAAAAATTGTTCAATTAATCAATCTGTGAGGATGGCGCCAGCACTTGGATTACCCGACGATCAAGTCTTTGCTTTGATGAAGGTGAGGTGGAATTATAACGATTATTGGCCCAGCCACTAATTTTAGATAATGAATACCGCGTTACACATCGTGAAAGGTTCAGAATTGAGTCGTGAATGACAAGTGATGACCTCTTGTCCATCCTGCTTTCGAATACCGACAGTGATTTAGTATTTACAGAGGCTTCGATTGTTTTGAACGTGAAATACAGCTCTTTTCTCCTCATTACTATGCGGCATTGAAATGGTCGGTGTGAAAATTCAATCATTTACGTGCACCATGAACAATTGAGATAAAATCACATCTACATTAATTTAATAGTTCTAATTGATTCGGGCTGCACACAGTTGCTTTGAAACTGTGCAGAGGTCGCTTATGTATGTACCTTTTTTGCATACCTGAATAAAATGAACAAACAATAAGTAAATGAATAATGCCGATGATCAATGAGTACGACTATGTTATTGAACAGCCAAACTAACATTTCAGCTCAAAAGAGGCTCTGCCGCAAAGTTTAACAAAAGATATTCTGTGTAAGTTTAGGATTGATATTCTACGCAACTGATCTGATTATTGTTGCAAATAAGTTATAGCTTGTCTATTATAAATAATCAATCTGTCACTGCCAAGATGCCAGTAGCTATACTATTGAAATGCGTCGTTGTTGTTATTAGGACTATATTGTCGTTTTTATTTATGCCATAAGGCATATTATGGAATTCGGTCATCTTTCGACAGCAACGTGTGTGACCATTACCCGTCAAAGCGTTAATTTTATACAGTTGCTAAATTATTTTGTTACGACTCGTGGAAGAATAAGTTGCGCAAAGGTGTCCAGACCGCCTCAAGATCCTCGTATTGAAATTTGTGTCGCATACGTGGTCAGAAAAATTACATATATATAATGTTCGGTATGGACATTTTTGAATTGTGAAAGGTGAATGTACTAAAAGTTATGCGCATGTTTCTACAAGGACAATAGTACACGAGTGTCGACTTGTCACTCTCTGAAAATTTATAGAGCCCGTGTTACATTGTTAACGCAATTCTATATTTTTTTTACTCAAAACTATGGCCCCAGGCCCTGCCGTTCAGCGATGTTATTAGGGCCATGCACTATTCGAAGTATTATTTTGACTAATAGTTGTAAAACTATTTTACAACGATATGTAAAGAAGTTGCGTGGAGGTATCCAGACCACCTCTAGATCGCCGTATCCAAATCTGTGTCACTGCTTGTGACATAGTCCAAGTATTACGCGATTCGAATACATAATGGATTTCGAATTATGAGGCGAAATAACACAAAACAACTATCACGAATATAGGTCACAAGATGTTATACAAATTAGTACAAATTTTGTGATCAATTTGCAATAATTAGTTTCTGCGTTTATTCAACTGCAGAGATCTAATAAAAGACCCTTTGATTGCAACGGATCAAAGTGACAGTCGTTACACCAGGAGAATTGTCCACTTGCCCCTGCCTCGTTGGTTACTTTCAAATCCTTTTTTAGTTGGTGTGCCTTTCATTATACATGTTTTCTCGACATTTGTTCTTTTTCTGAAATCACTTGCTCCCCTTCCACCGCAAAACATGCAAGATTAATAATGTAATAAAGTACGCGTTCACTTACATTCGGTATCTATGGATAAAGTACACACTTTCACTCAACTTTCTGTTCAAGAGTAACTGCATCGTCGCCGCAAGTAAGTAGTCGGTATAAATGATTAAATGATACTACAATTCAATCGATATGAATTTTCATAGACCACCAAAACAAGTCGTTAAAATAGTTACTATTATACACCTGCGCATAACTTTTGTAATACTTAATTGAGAAGTCAAAGTTCATTCATAGTAATGGAATGCCAGCAGGTTTTTTTTTTTAAATTGAATATATGAATATTTATTCGCTCAGAAGTATTTACATACAATTGTGAAATGAAATTGAGAAGAAACCGTCTCACCTCAGGAATATCTTGTAACAAATTACTTACTCAAGTGATTTTTTTCTGTCAACTGGATTGACAATTTATTTGATATAAATGCTCAAGTGATGTGCGGAAAATGTGTTTAGTTATTCCAACAGGGCCAAAAAATAGTCAAGAGTACCAAACATCGAGTTATCCGCACCATACTGCAGCGTTGATTCGTACTATGGACACAATAGTTGTGTCAATAGTCCTCTTACGTTACCACAAACGTACGAATAATTGGGATTATCAAAACATCAGGCTTCCCTTGTGATTAAAGGATATTAATTTATGCTATGAACACTAAAGTTGTATCATCAATGCCCCTCAAGTTTTCACAAAATGCTACTAGTTTAATGTGTATCAAAACATCTAGGTATTCTTTCCATGTTGGAATGTCAACTCATTTATTGAAAACTATGGTTGTGCCAACAATCCTCGTATTATGTTATCACATAACGACTAATGGTTCAATGAACTGAGGAGTTCACTTTTCCTCACCCACAACAGATAAGATGTATCCAGAAGTTTTGTTCTCTGATCGAGATGTTTTTTAAACAGTTTTGCACTAGTGCAGGACAACCAATAATTAGCGAGGTGCAGGAGTGAATCCGAGAATTCAATGATGAAACCTTATTACAAAATCGAATAGATAGTTTGGCATGGTAGGTGAGGCGTGTACGACTGGTATGCGTAGCGTTAGGAATGAGTGAATTCTAAGTGAATGGAGAAACGAAGAACATCATACAATCAATTCTTTCATTTTCATCACGGACATTATTGTCTATACATTGTAATGTTATGACTATAAAATTACGTCTCTGTTGCAATAAATCAGAGTAACAATTGAGGGGCCATTTTCATTAATCACGTAAGGATGATTTTGGCGATACTTGACCCCCCCCCCCCCCCCAATTAAGGGTAAAAAAGATTTCTCGCCCCCCCCCCCCCCCTCCCTCTTCTTACGTAAGGTTCTATCTCGTTTTTTTAGGTTTTCTTTTTGCGTTGTATAAGAACGAGCTTGATCAGTAATATCGCTTGATTAATAATAGGGTAATACTTTCGACCTTTCAAAGTCGTTTGAATATGCTGAGTGCCGGTCCGGAATCGCCACGACTCAAACTAGTTTTTGACGAAATCGCGGAATATCTGAAAATAAACCATTTTTTAACAGACATGTGAATGTATCCTGGGGATTACTGGAACAGGCTTCTTGACAATGATCTGTCACGAAGTGACAGCCTCTGTTGTATGTTTGGTACTCTTACGATTAACTCTTAGCTATACTCTGTTGAAATAGGTTTTTTTTTATTTTTATATAGTTTTTTACAGTTTTTTATAAACGCGAATAAATGCGGTTGCACCTATATCAAGCGTTATCACGTTTTACTTACGGGAAAGCTGCAATGATACAACCCAGTAAAAATGTGACGCCAATACTGTATCAGATTCTATCGAACTTTTGAACAGGGTTATTATGTCCAAATAGTTGTGCAAGTAGTTGACTGAACTATAGATTTTAGTTCCAACCACTATTTTTCAGTGGGGTAGGTGTACCATAAATTATTATTCATTCCAATGAGTTACCTGTTTTATATACCTAAGACCGGATATGGGAACCAAATAACCTTGGAAAACCTGTTTGTTGTAAACAAAATAGCAAATCGAACTACCAATATCTCAACGTTGGTAATGATATTCGTGCGCTATAGGCTTCGTGGGAGATAATTTGTTCGTAGGACGTAAGCGTCGTTATTCTGTTTCCTCTCGATTGAACGGATAGCTTGATCTCAATAATTGTTCAAAATTACTTCCCACAGGGTTATCACTTCCAGGACGACGCTATAACTGATATAGAGTCAGTATTTCAGTTCACTCTCAGACCTCCTTGATTCGGCTTTGCCTCCAGGCCTCGAGCACGCAATTTGTCTGCTCAAATCGCTGATAACCATTTTTTGCAATGGGTTATTTCGTTGACCAAGCATTGAGCAAGGTAAGCGTCGCATCCCTTTGATTGTGAATATTTCGAGCTAAGGGATCAATTTTCACTTTGTATGTTGTACTCCTGCGAATTTATGCTTGGTTGGTTATGATTCACGTTGTAACAGATGAAATGTTGTCTTTTCATAGGATATTCCCTCTGATATAATGTCAACAACCTCGTGCAGGGTAGTTTTTATAGACTTCAAACGTTTCTGACGAGAACCTGAACCCCGATTTTATCGTTATAGTCATTATCTAACTTTCACCGCGGCAGTTATGCCATTACTTCATCGCCGAGGTCGATTATGTGTCAACGAACTCTCTGCTAATAGCACCTTTAGGAACGTCTCAAGTTATTTACACAAAGGTGTGAACTAAAATCTTGAGACGTTGCCTTTTGTGAATTCTAATCATTTATATACACAATTTCTAGGGAAAATGAGGTCTGGAAACAACACATTCTAAATTTATTCCAAGTTTGCAAATCACTTTCTATTGCTAAATGATGCATGCAAATCGAAAAATTTGCATTTTAGTCTAAGAATTGTCAGTTTATGAATATGAATATAAAATAATAATAAATAAAACTTAGGTAACGGTCTTTCACGCCTCGTGTATTTGCAATACTTACTAATCGTCAGCTCGCATGCACAATCCCCTTCGGCGCTATAAGACCGAGTTTCACTCCATAATGCACAATATACACTATTGAATACCTATATTATAGTATCGGTGATAGTGGAATCGTACTCTCAACGAACGAGTCTACGATTATGCGGACTGGTCTGCATCGGTTACGCATGCATTTCCTTCGCTCGGGACATTTCACCGACAAACTATAGATTCTTTTCCTCATTTCTCTATTCAGATTCAGGTCTCTGTAGCAAGTATACCACTTCACTATTGATCATATGGAATGTATGGATATTCTTCTTGCGATAATGACTTTTGGCCTTTCATCTTCTAAGCGCCCAAAATTCACGCCATCACAAAATAGTCAACATAGTTTCTACTTAGTTTCGAAATATATGTTCGTGACGTGCGTCGGAATATCAATCACGAAATGGTTATGTCATGTCGCAATTGCATGAAATCTGTAGCAAGCTTGATATCATTCCCAGTGTCATTGTAATTGACGAGGTTAAATATTCCAAATAGTTGCGAATATTTTGGTTTTTTCAGTCCCGTCAAGTCTTCGTACGAAGCCCGTGAAGTCCAATGAAATCTTTTGAATTCTTCGAAGTCTCTGAAGTTCGAGAAGTCTTCCGATGTCCGTTCAAATCGTATGGTTATGGAAGCTTCAAAGTCTTAGAATCCGGCGTACGCCATTTTTCGGAGTGATCGAAGTGGAGTGAACATCCCGAGAATTACGCATGCATTGACCTTCAGATCAGTTCCAAAATAGTGCGGGAACACATTAATTTCACAGTGAAACTCGTCATGAGCGTGCGTTTTTCGACCGTATGAAAAAGTTGCAGAAATATCGCCACAGGGTTTTTTGTTCTGGCTTTACGTCATCGCATATAATATAAACAGAAAAGTGTTACAATCTCATAGAGAATGTCTTCAGCGGTGTATACATATACATACCTATGTAAAGGCTTCGAGTAAAGTAGGATAAAAATTACACAGAAATAACGTGTATGCAGATAATAACAACACACCGATGACTACAACTGCGGTAAACATAAATCGTGTAAAAAAAAATCTTCCTCTTACTTCGGTCGAAGCCGGACCCATAACTCTAATCTCTACTTCTTGACCACACATCACAATTTCGACTCGCATTTAATTACCTACATGAGGCAACGCTCGATGAGGTATTTCATAATATGCGTTATAGGTACAAGGTCTTAGAGAAGCGTTACGAGATATGATATACATTTTGAGAACCAAGAAGTATGCGTTGTGGTCTCCACAATATCTTCTGAAAAAAAATCTAAGCCGCAAATTAGCACAATTAAAACCAATTTTGCTTACGAAGGCGTACTTAAAAAACTGTGAAATTGTTTTTCAAACGATAAATCATTCGAAAACGGTACAAGCTCGGCCTTTCAAATAACCCTTACAGCCGGAGGTATTGGCAGGAAACAAACTTCGACTTGCTGAACAAACTTTTTCAAATCTGTGTGTTGAATAACTTACCTGAAAAATCAACGTCTGGACGACCATTTCATGAACAGACAACTAACCAGCCGATTGCATAACGATCATTATTCAATTTTTTTTTTGTGATAACACCTAACTGCAGTGGTCAAGGACACTGGCAGACGATTATCGTGAGAAAGAAGGAAACAAATACTATTGGAGATTAACTGATGGTTTTTTCCCTTACAGTTCAGGCGAAGTGTTCGTGATGTTCTGCAGCCACATCACGATGACCATTTTCTGCTACGGTGGCTCAGAGGTAATAACATTGCCATTTACAGTCACATTGATAGTAAAGCAATTATCACCGTGTCGGTTAATATTTTGACCAAAATCAATTATGTGGTTCAATAGAAGATGAGAGGGTTTCAACTTCTCCATTGAATGAATTGTTACTGATTGCAATAAGAGAAACAGTACGAGTTGCGGTCCGTTAATGATGTCTTTATATCTTGATCCGGAAATTAAACTGTTTCGCTTTGTAGAATCACAATAGAGTCGTTCCATCTCTTTATGCTCCGTGGCCTCATGTGATTATCGAGTCTTATAACTGTTTCTGTGTTCCAGCACGAAAGTGGGATCCAACAGCGGCTGAAAAGATGCTTAGAGAAGTAAGTAAATAACATATATTTTTACGGCACAGGCATTAAAAAGTCGCTTTTTGACGCCTGTTTTCGTTCCGGCAAGTGGCACTTTATACCGCTAAGTTCAAAGTTGCGGTATAAAGTCTTTATTCCGCATCTTTGATGCGCAGTTCAAAGTGCCCATGTCAAAGTTGCGGAATACAGTCTTTATACCGCAGGTTACCCCCTCTCTACTACCTTTTACAGCAGCTCCTATACGCAGTTCGTGCGGAACTCAACTGGCGTCAAAGTGACTATTAATGCCTTTTCCGTAAAAAATATTGTATGGGGCGCGCGCAGAAAGTAACTGTTCGGCAAGGTTATGTTTTTAGTACTCGCCGTTGCTTTACAAGGCTTGCCTTCGGCTCGCCAGGTAAAACCACGGCTCGTACGAAAAACCTTGCCGAATAAACAGTTACTTTCTGCGCATGCTACATAAATATCTATTATACTGTTTTGCCAATACTGATTATTTATACTATTTTATCGGAATGATTAGGTATATGAAAATTACACATCGCACACATATACAAGGTCCTACACCTGTTCTGCCATCCTGCACCTCGGACGCTACCAGTTCTACCTGGATCACCTTGAGCTAGGTAGAATTGTTCAAGGAATTTCAGCTTCGTGTTTGCCTCTTATGAAATCAGCTATTACAACAGGCATTCATAATATACTGTCACACTTTAATACTGTATCTAGGGGATTCCACGTCGAATCGAACGAAAAAGCGACCTGACCCCTTTTGGTCTGCTTGTCCTTTCGTACAGTGAAACTGTATATTCGAAGGATGGACTGATTTTTTTTCAGATTTTTTCGTCTCATCATTTCATTACGAAAAATCATCAAATAAATAGATTTTCAATTTTTTTTTTCTATTTTTCGCACCTACATAGCTGAAAACGTGAACGACGTATGAAAAAAAGTTCCAATACAAGAATTTCGAGTTTTCATGTGTAGTAAAAAATAAGTGTAAATCATTCATAACTATGAAAAGTGCCCTTATCGGATTGGCTGCAATTTATACTAGTATAAGAGTGTCTTTTGTTACTGAAGATTTTCGAAGATTTTTCACCAAAACTGCAGTTTTTTTCATTGTTCTTTTTTCATTGTTCATCTGGATTTCACGCTATGTTGGCTTGAAAAATCGAAAAAAAAGTTAAAAGCTGATTATTTGACCAGCTGTAGTCCGAAAATACTTGGTCAGAAAAATCTGAAAAAATTCACAGTTGATCCTTCCAACGTGGACTTCGACTGTGTAAAAGGGCCAACATATCAAAAGAGGTCAGGGAAATCGACCGTTCAATGTGATGTGAAATCCAGTATCTATTGTATTTTCACCATAAAACACAAATGATTGGCTGAAACATGTTTTGGTACAAATTTGACTAATAATTGCACAATCACTTGTCCAAATGACCACAAATCTTATTAGCTGCATAATAAAGTTGAAATTGACTTTTAGTCCCTGGAGTGGAGAAAAATATGGCAAGTGGACAACATACACGAGTGGGAAGCACCTCCAATTTGCGAAGAATACTTACCTCACGGACTCTGCGGCTTCGACAAGGATGGCGCACCGAGTAAATATATTGAATGCTACAACAAGTCGCTTTGCCGGAACGTTTTTTCATTGAATTCAATTACATGATCTTATTACGTTTCGGCAAAAATCCAACTCTCATTTGTCCAAAATTCATTAAAACAGTATGAGACTTCTGAAACGCTATCACTTGAAAATGGATGCAATTAAATTTCGAATTTTCAGTTTGGAGAATTAAACATGAGATTCCAAACTATACATAAAAGCAATGGTGGTTGTGACGAAAATGCGCAAGTGAAATTTTTTTTTTAACGTTTCTACGTCCATGAACATTCCCAAACCGAATATGTAACTGAGATGAAATGCTTATTGGTACAGTAATGTAAAGGCATACCTGAACATTAGTGTACATCATCGCGGAGTAAACGATATTCTGTCTACATTTCCGTGTCGTGAATATAAGCATTTATGAGAAACCCGCAATGTCCACGTTTATGACACGGAAACGTTCATACTTCATTCTTATATTTAGCGATAAACGCATTTTAGCGATAAACGAATATTTCACGAGTTTTTACAATCACTCAAAAAAATCTGCACCTTTATACCTTTATACCAAATTTTTTTCACTCGTCGCGAAAATGCTTGTAAATATAAGAATTAAGTATCAACGTTTCCGTGTCATTAACGTGGACTTTCGGTGCGTGCGTCGCCATCCGACGCCGTCCGATTGCGAACGGTAGTACTCAAAATACAATAAAACCTCTGAATAGGGCCTATCTGAAAAGGGCTCCCCCACTTCATAGGTATTCACGAGTGTTTGAACTTACCTCTGAATATGGCGATATTGGGACTTCAAAAACAACACACACGGGGGGGCTCTATTCGGAGGTGAAACCGGCAACCGAGTCGAATCGTGCTCGCGAGCTGTTGGTGGGGTAAAGTCAGTGCCAACAATCATACTCCCTTCATCGGTTTCAAGCAGCTCTATTTGGAGGTTTTACTGTACTTTACGAAAGCCAATATCTACGGACATCTCCGGCAATGCCATGATCTAACGGACTCAGAGAGTTGTTATTTGTTACAGTTGTAGTAACACTGTTCTCGGGGCTTGATATGTACGGACTTCTTCACGTCATAACCAAGAACGATATGATGAAAGTAACGATGAAGCATTTGGAAAATTACCTCAAAGTCGCACATGAGCAGAGTAAAAAACATGGACCAATCGCTAACCAAGTAACCGTGATTTTTGACATGGAAGGATTCAGTCTACGGCAATACGCGTGGAGACCAGGTATGTCCAGTGTGACCTCAGTATTATCGATGACATTACTACCCACCACGCGGCCAATCATCAATATATGAATCCATAAGATTCTGAGAGCTGACTCCCTTCTCATATATGATAGTACCTACCTCTGGTTACGAGATGACCTCTTTTCTGCCTATCTGCAGTATCCCCATTCTCATTATTGCCACGATTAGAAGTATATCTTCAACGAGATCAGTATTTCTCTTATTTGCTTTCCTTCGCAGCCCACTTTGTAGCCTCTCACAAAAGATCATTGCGATTTCTCTTCCTCTCATTGATCTGGTCAATTAAACGACATTCACTTCGGGTCCTGACTCGGCATCAATTACGCCGATATCTTTTACTGACATGAGAAGTATACTTTTCTAAAATTCGAAAAATTAACTCTGTCTTCCACCTTCTAATCATGAGCAAAGAAACGGTTTTGTAGTCAAAAGCTACCTTTTTTATGTATTGATTTCGAAATCATTAATATATTTATGCGTTACATTTTTCAGCTGGTGAAGTGATCATCGCACTCATTCAAATGTACGAGGCACATTACCCGGAAATTCTGAAGACATGTTACATAATAAATGGTGAGTGGACTTATTGTTTGATGCAATAATATGTATCACGTCGTGATACTGATATTTATTTTGATTCTTTCAGCGCCAAAAGTATTCGCACTTGCTTTCTCCATAGTGAAGAACTTCCTCAACGAGTACACGCTGTCGAAAATTAAAATTTTCAAAGCAGATCCTGTCAAATGGAAATCAGCTCTGCTCCAAAATATAGCCGCCGATCAACTGCCCAAATGTTTCGGAGGTACTCTGACGGACCCTGATGGAAATCCCAAACTCGTATCCAAGGTAGTAAATTACCAATAGAAAAATCCTCCAAACAATTGTGCTCTCGAGTGGGCAGAGTACATAAACATTCGAAACACTTGCAGATCTGTCAAGGTGGTAAAGTGCCGAAGCATTTGTACACGTCTCAAGGAGACAGGGAAAAAATCAATGAAGACTTGCAGACAGCTACTATTAAGAAAGGGGACAAGCTCACTCTCGACCTTTTGTCTGCCGAAGAGGGAAGTTTTCTCAGGTATGACTCAGAACTACATAATTTTGGATAATATTTTGTCAAGACCTCAATGAACAAAGCACTGCTTCGAATTCATCGAGTATTCAATAGATGACCAAAGAACCTGATCATTATTGAACAATTATTCTGATATCTTTAGAATTTGTTCACTTCTGTATCATGCGGTCTTAAATTTCTCAACGACGAAGATCAACTCATCCAAAAAGTCCCCATTGATCGCAATATTACACACGAAAACATCTAAAAAGCAACGGATGATCTCATGCACTTATATGTATCTCAGTCTGTGCCATTAATATTTTCTACTTCGACTAAATTCCCTTGTCGATCTGGTTTCTGATTGCTCATTTCTGACAGAAATAGACTCTAGTGATAAAGGAGTCGTAAGGTATGAAATACAGACATTTTTCAGCTTGTTGTAATTCACAATCTCAGTCTATCCGCTCTAGGTAAAGATAAATCGCTGTATAAATAGAAATAAAATCATACAAAATATCTTATCCTCAATTTCAGATGGGAATTCAGATCTGAAAGTCACGACATCAGATTTGGAGTCATGATGAGCAATGACGAAGGAAACCAATCGGAGGTCATACCTCTCCACAGGGTTCCTGCTCATCAAATGGACGAGGTTGGAGTTATTACCTGCAAGGCACCAGCGACTTGTAAGTCCGAACCAGAGATCTAAGGGTATATGACTATTGGGTGACCGAAATGAACCGTTTGTTTCAAGACGGGTTGCTTGAATACCAAATGATCAGCGTACTAGTATTAAATTTAATTTTCAATAAATCATGGTTCATGACTACTCAAAACTTTTGCAATCATCAAAACTTTTTGGAGAACGTAATCATTATAGAGAAAGGTATATTTCATTCGAAAGTATTAATCCTTTCAAAAGCTGTGCACCCGACCGTGTCTAAAAATGCAGTTTTGCAGTGCTTATTTTGCAGTTTTGCATCACTTGTCCAAGTGACCACAATGAATAGGGAAAAATATTTTAGGTACCAACAGCAATCTACATTCCTAATCCATGTTCGTCTTTTGTTTTTCTAATTCCAGATTCAGTCATCTTCGATAACTCTTACAGCATGTTCAGAAATAAAAAGATTCACTATTTGGTGCAGATTAAACCTCCACTGCCAACAACCACAGAAGCGCTAGCATTACCTCAAGATTGAAAGTACGATACTATATATATGAAAAATGCTCAAATTTGCTTCATACCTACAAGTTGAAGGTAAAAGAGAATAGGGGACTCTAGAATTGTGACTTTTAGAATGAAAGGCCACTGTTGTAAATAATTATCTATTCTTTATAATCTCATACTCATCTTATAAATTGTTTATGTAATTATATCGGTGATTTGTGAATAAGTTCATGTTTTATACTGTAAAAAATCTTTTTTTTTGTTTTTGTTACCTATGAATACATCAATAAACGAATATATCAACAGTTACCAAGTTTTGCCGCGAAAAAACCTTACTCCAACTCGTCAAGTGAAACTAGAGGTTTCTTTGATGCCTCTCGCGCAGCAATGTCTTACGATAATATACATTATTCATTACTGTTAGATACTTATTAGGTGATTATTCACTCATCTTCGTCTGTGACCAACATCTCAACGAGTTCAACGTCCAAGCATTGATCACCTTCGAGCCGTTTTTCCGTTCCCCATCTAGCCAATGTCGGTAAAACTTTCAGTTTGGTTTTACCATCTGTCCGGAAAGGGCATTTCGGATCTTTCCAGCTGTGGGAGAAGTCAAACTAGTAACTTGAACGACCAACTTTATCCAACGAGTCAGTGGAAAATAATTGAGTCTGTAACAAACTTACAAAGGTCTGTCTCCAACTTCGACATAGACAAAGTGGGAATTTTCCGGCGCAGCTTCTAAGCCTTTTTGTATAAAAGGTTCCGCTGAAATGGAAATAAGAAATTTTTTATAAATTATTCGCTCGGTGGTGAGAAGATGATGAATAAGTAATTTAACTCGAATTAAAGTTTCTTACTGTCAAAGACGAAAAATCACTTTCCTAGTGAAAATGCTATTTGTGAAGGCCACACGGTTGCAAAAGCTATGGCGATTTCCTTTTTCGATGGAAAATCTTGAGTTTTACACCACGGATCTAAGATCGAATTTTCGTACAATCTCAACCAAAAATGGTTCTCGTCGGCAAATTGAGTGCTTTATGATAAGATAAAAATCGGAAAAAAATCCACCATGATAAAGATGATAAGAGTATTCATTTTGAATAATAATAATGCCCGAAAGTTAACAATAAATTGTTTAAACCAAACATTGTTTAACAAATTCTCTGGTAACGTTATTTTTTTTTTCATCTCAAATAAATGACCAGATTTTTCTGAAAACACATGCATTTTTTAAGAATTTTGTCACTATTTTGAAATTTCCGTTTTCGAAAATTTGTAAAGGCTGTACTATGTATTCACGAAACTATTTGTTCCACAATCCGGAAACTTCGGAATTGTAATCTACATCGTTTTCACAAAAACATATCCAAAATGCCGATTTTTTTTTCCATTTTTCAAAATTTGGAAATGTTCGAAAACGGAAATGTCAAAATAGTGACAAAATTCTTTAAAAATTCATGTGTATTCAGAAAAATAAGGGCGTTCATTTGCGATGAAAAAAAAATAATGTTACCAGAAAATTTGTTAAACAATGTTTTGTTCAAACAAGTTATTGATAACCGTGATCATGGAACGGAAAAACAAACGAAGCACACCTGCGAATAATTGATAAGAGTTTATGGTTTTTTGTAGTAAAAATCATGGTTTGATTTTCTACTGTTATTGTACCTAGTTGAAGAAAAACGAATTATTTCAAATCTGTTTTCTCGCTTAATGATAAGACCATCCGAATTGGAGGTTATGTCGTGTTGGATGAAAGATATGAATTGGCTCACCTACGACACAGTCGGGACACCAGCTGGAGCCATTCGGTAGTTTGGTACCGCTGTATAGAACGTGGACAATATTATCTTTGGGAAACTGTTCCATGAATTTAAGAAAGCTTTCATAACCTTCAACGTGATGCCGAACGACCATTTTCGCTGAATTTTGTCTCGTAGAAAAGTTTCTCGCAATTTTTTTTATCCCAGTCAATAACATGTAAACTTGGCGAGGAGTGGAGTAGCCTCGATTCAATTATCAACTACGCAAGTATTACGAGTGCAATAAATTGCCTGCTTTGTCGAGATAAACCGGCACCAATAATACCTACCCACTTCAACAATATATTGTATACCAGTAAACACACACGTAATTGATTGCTGGTTACTGAACTTTGATATGGGCGTTCTAGGTACACTACTGTCGCGTATTTCAAACCTGCAGTACTACCAATCGAGAGGAAAACATAAAACACCATTTCAAGCCTATTTGATTTCCGTTACGCGTCCTAATAACGCGGTGCGCGTAATAACGTGTGTGGCTACTGTTATCTTGTTTGCGGCATGTACAGAACGGAGGACCGGGGTTTTTTTTTTTTTACCAGAAGTTGCAGGCTCAACAGCCTATGTACCAAAAGGACTGGGATTCCCGCGTATTTCGCATTTGTTTATTCGTTGAACGGTTGGTCCGCTTGCAGCACGGCAATAACGCGTCTGCTAGCGCTATTCGTGGACCAGTCCGGCTTGTCACAACTCACACTTCACAGTTGATCGCTGACGGTAGAGAGTGAGAGATACGAACCGCCGTCTCGTCTCTGATCAATTCAGACGTAATACGTGGATTCAAGTTGTTGGGTAAAAGTTGTTCAATCGTTAAGATGGCATTTTCTAAACCGACACACCTTATTTACGAACTCGTAGGAGCCTATTTTCAGAGTCTTCACGAAAATCCACTGAAAACCAAGGCTCTCACGAGGTAAGATAACTCGATGAAGTAAAACTCTATCAACAGATCATGATGATGAAATGAAAGTATGTAATAGTTGTTTATTATTTTAGTTGCGTTATCGCTACTCTTGGGAATTTTGTGTCTCAAAAATTGAGAGGAACCAAGTACATCAATCAAGACAGTCTCATTGCGTTTGCTTTATTTGGGTAAGTACGCTTCGGGAATAACAGTAATAATGACAACAACCAAGATTTATCCTTTCCAATGACGACATTCGATTGATTGATCGACGACATGTAATTAATTAACGTTTATTTTTATATTTGAACACGACTTTCAGTCAAAGTCCACTTACTCGATTATACATGCTTTGCTTGCAGCGCACATTCAAAGGAGCTTAGAGCCTCTCAGCTCAAAACAGAACTGTACTTTGGATTCATTTATGTGAAATTCTATCATTTTTCAGATTAATTTTCGGCGGTTCTGTGCCACATTTCTTCTACCAGTATGTGCGGCAAATCACAAAACACCCTCTTGGTATTTTGTTGATAGAGAGACTCTTGTACACTCCGTGTTACCAAGTTCTGGCTCTGTACATGCTCGCCAGGTTTGAGGTAATCAGATTATTCTCACATACGATGACAACGCGATATACATTTTTCTATTATTTTCAGGGCAAATCTCACGAGGTGTCGTATTCACAAGTGGATAAAATGTTCTGGCCTGTACTTACCACTAATCTCAAATACCTGACTGTCTTCCAGTTCATCAACATCAATTTTGTTCCACCTATGGTAATGTGACGAGGAAGATGAAAAATACCACCGACATTGATTTCATACGATGATTGTCTGTTATCGCATGTTTGTTGCGCTGGAGTACTTTTTTTTACAGCTCTGTACCTCTTTTTTCAGCTACGAGTGCTAGTGGTCAACCTCATCGGATTCTTCTGGTCGATATACTTGGCTAATAAGAGATTGACGCAGTCGGCCCAAGACAAAGCGCGCAAGGAATAAGGATCAATTTAGGGGACCGAAAGTTGAAGTTGAATTATTTTTTATACTGTTTTTACATTTTTAGATTATTCCGATGAAAAAAAACGGTGCTGAAGGAAGTTCATTTACTCTTGAATTGCAAATACTTGGCAAGTTATGGGATATCGTATGATATCGTTGAGGTGCAAGCACACCAGTTTGAAGTCTCGACTATGTCGGAATTAGTACAAATATTTTCATTCCATACAGAAAAACGATTTCATGTGTACATGTACGCATAACGCAGTATGGGGAATACCTTGCATACCCATAATGGCCAAAAGTTGATTTACGAAAGTTGACATTAATCGTTACAAAGGCAGATATGATCGGGCAACTTCATGGTAGCAAACTTGATCATTGAATTGTACAACGCTATCGCACGCTGATGTTTGCAAATTTATTTTATCAGGTCGGATTTGACTTGTGTGTAATCTTTGTAAATCAAACCTAGTAATTAGCTTTACATAATATATTTCTAAGGTATCTAGTATGTAAGTCGTTATTTAAATTGCCGAATGATTCGAATTTCTGCTCAAATTTTGAGCCTGGTAGAATTAAACATTTTACGCACAACTTTTGACCTTTTTATCTTTGTGGTACGTGATTACAACATTTATTCGATTTATCGCGACTTAAAACGTAACTTTTGACCTACAGATCTATTTTATCAATTCGTTTATAGATTAGAGTAAAAATAGTCTTGCGTACTTATATAACACGTTAGAAGATTTTCAAACGCCAAATATGCAGTTGTTGCAATTGCTCCACGCCAACAATGTCTTCCGGCTATGTAATTTAATATGGTAATAATTAAGAAACTACGCATTGATGTATAATGATTGAAATATGGTGTATGAAATGTTTTTTTAAACGATTTTTACTGAATATATATTGTTGAATACCGTTATGCATTTGTACACTTTGATCGTCTTCATTCTTCATCGTGAGGCTCTCGGAGTCGCAGAAATACGGGGTTTTCACTAAGCACATGAATATAAGAAGATCTATCCGAAAAATGAGGATTCTCCCAGGTAGGGATAGGTCGGGGTACTCTAGCTACACCAACGTATTAAATTTCAAAGCATTTTGATTTAATCACACAACAGATATTTTACAGATATAATCAGATATTTGCTTCAACGATTTTAACATTTTGTTCTAGGAATTATTTCGTTAGTATTACCAAATCTCGAGGTATAGGATTTAGCAGCCATTTTTCAGCCGCTGATACTGCGTAATTGTTGAGGGTTTCATAAGTAGTGACATATTTTAGACTAGAGATCAGACAATTTATAAATGCTACAAGATTATAGGTCTGTAACGATTTTTTTTCAGTTTACTTCCGAGAAATATCTAATTCTAGAGTTTTGTTTGACACGATAAAAATTACAAATGTAAGCAGATCAGGTCGAGTTCGATGTCTACATCGTTTGTAAATCTCTGAAGAGTGTCGAAGGAGCAGATGCCACCTGAGTATTAGAAGTGATGATTTCCAGTGATGGGTTTTCCCTCATTATGCAACATATAATTGAGTAGGTGTATTCACGATTCATAGTGTCAGAAATGATTAGGTTTAGTACTACGTACACTAATCATGTCTTTTTAAAGCCATCGGCCATCTTCAAGTTCGAGATCAGTGAGTATTGTAAAAAGAATTAACATTAAACATCTCTTTTCTTATTACTTAAGAATTTTCGTTACTTGTCCACTGGCTGCAATGGAGAAGTAATCTTAATTACATTCAGTGACTAACTACTGAAATACACATAAATAAATAAATTAATTGATAAATTAATTAATGTAGGATTATTATCTAAAAATTCTGAACCATACATGTATACGTATTGAGTAAATTATTCTATAATGATGAGTTTTACTAGAATAAAAAGTACAGTCCGACCTCTCTATAAGCCCCCTCCCAATAGAGCCGCTTTCCCTATTTCTCGCTCGCAGCGTTCCCCCACTCTACCTTGTAACCTGAGCTCGCTTTCGATCCGCGCGCGAACCTCTCAATAGTTCCGAGGTACTCGGAGCAGTTGAGAGCACGTTTTCATAACTATTTTTTTTCATAACTGTGAAGAAAATTTTTATTCACATATTATTTTATTTTTTTCCATCAAATGAAATTTTACTAATCAAGTAATACATAGAAAGGTATCAGAGATCTTGATATAAAACATTCGCTGACGTAGTTAAATAGTCAAACGGTGATTCTTCGTTTTCTGGATAGACCTCTCTCAAAAATCTAATTCAACAAAGCCTAATATTTATCAAATAATAATTTACTCAATTCAACACAACACAGTGGTGGAATAACACTACATACATACTAAATATACATGGAAGCGATATACAAGAGCTACAAGCGAGCGGTCGCTTGAGTGACAGGGTCTATCGAGAGGTGGCGGAGCGAAGATAGAGAGAGACGGAAGGCGGGTCGTACAAGTAGCGAAGTGGGCACAGTGGGGGTACTTCGATTCCGGGAAAAACTCTTCCCCTTGGGGGCCTGGGCGGCCCTATAGAGAGGTCGGACTGTATCTATGTACAAAAGGAATGGATTTAATTAACATTGCACTAAAATATCAAATCACAATAAGTTGCGAAATTGGTCGATGGGGCGTAAATAACATTCGTTTCGAGTACGTAATAATGGAATGTGAAAATTTGACTAGGATGAACACAACGAATCCGCATTACCGTACAGCTGAAAATTCTTACTCAAAACCTGTGTTGTACAAAATTTGAGCAGGATCTAAGCTGTCGATACGCCGTAACTAATATTAATGCGTTACGAATATAAATGAAAATAAATGTACAGGACTACAATAGTAGTACGAAAATGACTAGATAATAAATAAATCACTAAAATAATGAGTACATAGAAATGGATGAATAAATACGACTTAGAATCATGTGAGCCTGGCATTGTTCAAACCTCTTTCGGATTTGTTATTGCTTGAATATTTATACTACCAAAGATGGTAAATACTGTCGCTACATAAATATCACTAAAATTGTACAAAGAAAAGAGGTTGAATCATACAATTGCAATTTTTATAGTACCTATTCGTAACATTGACCGTTGCGGGACTATTAAATCACAAATTTTCTAGCGAAGGGTCATGATTTTTAAAATATGTAGCAATCAACGTTTATGGGTGACGATTTTATCTAACACCAGACGATATTGACCAACATCCAATGATGTCGTCAATATTCGTAACAGTTGATGTTTTTATTTTTAAAAACACATTTCATCTTTTCTTTCTTTGGACTAGATACTTGTATTGTATGATGATGGTGCTTTGGTAACAGTTCAAGTTTGCTCCTAATAAATCTTACTTTTAATCTGGTTCAACAACATAACTTTCGTCTTCTTGACATTCATAATAATTGTATTCAATACAGTTGACTAGTATGTATATTAAGGTGAAATGAAAGTCACGTGACCTCGATATGATTTACACTTGGAATTTTCAAACGCTATTTTCTCAGGCAAAACACATTCGATTGATGTGGAATTGACGTCAGTGACGTAGAAAAACTCAATGAAGGGCATGACGCTCGTGGATTTTCGAAAATCGAAAGACATAATTAAAATTTCGTGTAACAATATTGTTCTGTAACCTAAGGAGGTGCTGCCCCTCGTGGAAAGAGGCAGCACTTCCTTGGATTACAGAACAATATTGTTAAAAAACTGTAATTACGTCTCGATTTTCGAAAATCCACGAGCGTCATGCCCTTCATTGAGTTTTTCTACGTCACTGTTATCAATTTCACATCAATCGAATGTGTTTTGGCTGAGAAAATAGCGTTTGAAAATTCCAAGTGTAAATCATATCGAGGTCACGTGACTTTTATTTCACCTTAAGAGGCTTGAGGTAAAAGAAAAAAGCAATACTATAAACACAGAATGGTGTTTAACTCTCTGTCGAGGCATCATTGGATTGAAAATGGAAACAAAGTCACCTCTATAGCGAAGGATCAACGAATCGGAGAATGCAATCGTGTCCTAAATCATAAGCCTCATGTGTAGAATTTAGTATACATTCAGGAACATCTCGAATTTAGAGCCCCAAATAAACGACCTAATTATCCTAGTGACTGTACGATGGGCTCCGAGTCGGGGATCGGCTTGAATGAGGACTCGACCAATCGCTGTGTCTACTGCTCTCAGAACTGCTAGGTGAAGATGGTGGTGATGGTGTTGGTCGATGGTATGGTATTGGTCGTTTTCTAGCACTGTAACGAACTTTTGTTATTCACAGCACATGAAGCGGAAATTTTTGTTAACCGTCATTAGTCCATGTCTCAAGCAGTTAAAATCAATTGCTATCTGCACTGTTAATTTTGAAAAAAGTTAGTCAGTGTTCGCAATGCAAAACTTCAAAGTGAAGGACAATTCAATTGAATGTTCAAACGCACTTATGTTATCAGATAATTAATTATAATTATATGCATGTAATATTTAGTAAAAAATCATACATGCGAATATTGGGGAGGGGGGGGGGGGGGATGTGTTCATGCAACATTGAATAACTAAACGTAATAAGGCAAAATAAAATAAACAGCACTTACCTATGATAAATATTTGGTGAGATGGGTGATGAAAAAAAAAAAATTATATAAAACAATTCTCATGTATCACAACACAAAATAAAGAAGAAATATGTAGAGGTTTACACAACTGAACGCTTTTTTATTGGCGATTTATCATATATAAAAGGAAAAAAAAAACATCACTACTAGCCATTTATCAATTTACAATAACTTACGTGGAAAATACACACATGCTACAGCTAAAGTATGGTGGTGGTGGTGGTATTGATAATTTGAAATAAGCATAAATTGATAAGGAAATGTATAATATTCCTATCATCGGATATAGTAGTATAAGACTGTGAACAAATTCATTCTGCGTTTGAGTTGTGCCAGGTCCGGGGGATTCACAATAATTACATCGTACATTAGGCTAAAGTTTACGATAAATTTCTCCCAGTCTTCCGTGTCGTTTTAAATATTTTCATATAATCATAGAATCTCAAATGCGTGTTATTTTAAATGTTATTTATGTATCATGTACTTAAGGAAAATTAAATATTTTTTTTTCTCTCTTCATTGTTGAGATATAAGGAAAAGTCGTTATAGACCTATATTTTATTTCTACAAACAAGTGTAAGAAATTAAATACAATGAATTCACGGAGTCACAACACTATCTTCTATGTCTGTCCCTCGATCTGTTTCTGTTGGATAGAATAAAAACAAAACATTAGGATCACACAAAACTAACGTTGCGCTGCTCTTCGTATACAACAGTCACTTCTCTGATAGTTTTACGTTATCGCCAATTTCAGCAAATGGAAGTCTACTTTGAAACCTTTTTGTATCGATTCAAAACTGAAGCTAAACTAAACGCGTAGGAACTTTTCCATTCACTACGATGCTCTGGATCATCTCCAGCGAACAAAAATTCATTACCAGTTCAGAAAAACGAAGCTTGGGATTGAGCCTTTCGAAATTGAAATTTGAAAAGGACAAACGCGATTCTTACTGGGCAACATTCTGTAAGGAAGTAATTGTTGATCTATTTCTCAGTCGCATCGATTGGTTCAATGAAAACTGAGCAATAATTCAAATATGGGAAATAAAACGAATAACAACGACGAAATTATCAAAATTTATAATGGATAAATAATAGGAAATAAAAAATGGCAAATAATTTTTCTACACAAAATAAAAGTGTGATTACAATTCTAGCTTGGTGCATTTCATCAGTATATAGTATATGACAAGTTACTACGCTATGAATATTTAATCAGTCGGGGGCAGTAACGGCTTACCTGGTTATTCGACGCCTGTCTAGAAAGCTAGGCGAGCCATGACGCCGCGGGATGGAAGGCGACCGTGATCTACTGGATGCAGAACTGCTGGAACTCGAACGAGACGAACGGCTCGAAGCGCTGCTCGATGATCGAGAAGAACTGGAGTAGCTTCTTCGACTGCGTCTAGCAGAGCTGTGAGAACGATTCAAGACCGTTAGTAAATTTCGATCGTGTCTTCACTTTCATTGAGAAGAAATCATCAAAATATGACAATGGTCCATAGGACTTGATTTTGGTAAGAAATATCTTGCCTAGCAGAAGAGCGAGAACTGCTGCGGCTGCGACTCCTTTTGGCCTTGTTTCTAGACTCCCTGGAAACGGATCTGGACCGACTTGGCGATTTCTTTGACAAAGAGCGACTCCTAGATTTTTTGGACAGCGACCGGCTTCTGCTCTTGGACTTCTTTTGAGGTGGTGAAATGTTCTTCAATCTCTGCGGTGACCTAGAGGCAGAGCGTTTAACACGAGGCGCAGAGGGCAATCTGGAACGATCAAAAACACTTGGATGAATTACATTCTTGTATTAGCTTGTTGGATTTCACGAAGTTCCCTTACCCAGATGACTGGTTGCTGGGCGACCTCGACGGTCTTTTTTCCCTGGACCGTGATCTCGAATACGATCTCGTGTGCGATCTCGAGTAAGATTTATTCCTTGGAGAGCTCTTCCTCGGAGAGATCTTCCTCGACCTTATAGGAGACCTCGACGGAGATCGGGACGATATTTTTTTCGGTACCGAACGAGCCGGAGATCTCGTTGTGGAACGAGATATGGACATGTTCTTGGGAGAGACGTCCTTGGATTTTTCTGAGGTCCTCGAAGGTGATCTAGACACAGATTTCTGTTTCAACGCCGCTTTAATCTGCAACGGAGACTTAGCCTTCGCAGAAATCTTCTTCATCTGTTTAGGTGACTTTGAAATCGATTTATTCCTCGATCTTTTCGGCGACACCGAGTTAGAACTGGACCTCGAACCCACGCGGTGCTTAGAAACAGACCTCGACCGATTCTTGGCCAGTTTATCCAAAGACTTTGATCGAGATCTCGACTTTGATCTCGGTTTCGTCAACAAGGGTGGCGATTCTGAAGGAGATCTCAGCCTTGGCAGCGCCTCAGCTCGCGTCAGAGGCAGGGCTGGGGAAGGTGATCTACTGGTGGCAGGAGATATCGCAGGGCTCGCTTTGTCCGGGGAGACAGACTCTGCCCTCTCCTGGGCCGGTCCGATCATCTTGTGTCCAGTTTTTGGCAATTCGTCGGGCAAAGCGATGTCAAAAACGTTTTCGTCCTTCCGCTCTACTTTGATTTTGACGGGGCTTATCACCTTTTTACCCAGAGTTTCTCTAGCCTTTGCGGCTAATCCGGTTTGCAGTTGTTTCAAAGTGATCAATTCTTTCTGCCGCTCTTCGTCTTCTTGTTTTGGCTCGTCGTCAGCGATCTCCCCTTCGTCTTCGCTCGAGGACCTCAGACTAACTCTGGGCGTTATAGTTTGGACTTTTCTGTTGCGAGAAATGGATCTGGACTTTTGTTTCGCGGTCTCATTTCTCTTGGATTCTCTCCTTTTATCATCTAGAATATCCTTGTAACGCTCGGGATTCTTTCGAACCGGCGAGTAACTCAGGCTCGATCGTCTCGAATGGCTTCTAGATTTGCTACGACTTTTTCGATCCCTGGATCTCTCCCGCCTCTCCCTGTCCCTACGCGGGGATCTTGACCTCCTACGAGATCCTGATCTCCTGCGCCTTGGCGGTGACGGTCTCCGCCTTGATCCGTATCTTTCGTATCTCGATTGACTCCTGCTTCTAGAAATTGAGGAGGGTCTCTGTCTCCTAGACCTTGAAAACCGCCTCCTTCTTGGCGATGGCGAAACGTGTCTGGGTCTCGAATGTCGTCTCGGAGATCGTTTCTCGATTCTTCCTCTCTCTTTTGACGGAGATCTGTTTCTACGGAACGGTGAATTTCTTTGTGCAAATGGTGACTTTTCGCGATTCTCCAAGCTCGATTTTTGCACCGGAGATTCTCGTCGTCTGGGTGGAGGTAGAGGCGGGGATTCATTTCTGAGTTCAGCTCTCGGAATTCTGTCCTGTCTCCGAGGTGATCTGTTCCTCGATTCTCTTCGTTTCAAGGAAGCCGAACGGCTTCTGCGTCTTGTTCTTTCATCCGCTTTCTCTCTCTTCATTTGGTTCTGAGCCTCAAGTTCTCTCTGTTCTCGCTCCTTTATCCGTTTCTCCAACTCCTCCAATTCTTTTCGCAGATACTCCGTTCTCTTGCTCGTGCTTTCAGTCTCCTCTGCTTGAGCTGCGTCCACCGCTTTCTCGTGTTTGGAAGATTTTTTCAGTCTCTCAGGCGAGCTGTAATCATGGTCAAAAGATTCGATCGATTTTGTGACTTTACAGATTATAATTTTGTGAGACAAAAAGAATCTCAGTTTTTACCTAGCGGTAGAGCTCTCAGAGGACTGATGCTTCTTTTTGGCAGCGGCCTTCTTCTTCTAAAAAAAAAATAATACCACGTTATCAAGAGCTGGTAATAACGGATAATGAACACCGATCATGCATTCATATTTATTTTTCCAGTATCAACTATCATTTATTTGAAGCTGGAGATTATATTCGAATCTGTTTCTTTTTTTCGATAGTTACTATTCATTCCATCTCAGGGTATTTCGTCGTTTTCATTTGTTCTGGAAACAAAAACTCGAATGCCTATTGAAATTAGTGAAAAACTCTCTTCGCTCGTTTACAGACTTCAGATCTCTGTAGCGGTGGATGATCATAAATAAAGTCGTTATTATTATTAAAGAAAATAATTTCCTCTAAGTGTATTGGGTGCTCGACACAAAACAAAGTGAACATATACAACAGAGTCGTAAACTCGTACGAATGTAGATTACGAATAATTATTATTACATTGAGTAGCGGCATATCAGGTACTCACTCAGGGAATGTCTCCTGTTCAAATGGCGCTGATAATTACAAACAATACTGAGATTTATACTTTGAAATAATGATCGGTAAACTTGAAATCAGATCTTAAATCTGTAATGAATAAGCAATGAGTCCATGCTAATCAAGAAACAATGCAAATTTTGATCATCTTCGGTGGTAGGTTTTCGTCAACTTATCTCTTCTTTTCTCTTCTATAGAAGAACGTAACACAAATAATATGTTGCATGCTCCCCGATTCTTGTGCTCAAGGTCAATATTTTAGATGGTACTTTTATTTCGACATATCAAAGTCAATTTTTCCTACCTCACGCTTATCTTTGCCATCTGATTTGGACCTCTTCTTCTTCTTCTTTTTCTTCTTCTTTGACTCATTCTCCGAGGAACTGTGAACAAAAATTAGGTAACGATGAACGGAATCGTTTCATACCTTTGTAGCATTCGATGCAAATTTGTAAGACTCATTCTTTACCTGCTGTTGTCTGAATCCTCGCTGGAGGAGTCGCTGTCGGACGAGGATACTTCTGCCTTCTTGTGTTTCTTCTCCTTCTTCTTCTTCTTAGGTTTTTCCTTCTTCTTGGTGCTCTTGGGTGACTCGGATCTAGGAAATTCGGTAATTGTTAATATTTTTTGTCGAGTACTGTGATCGATAATTTAAACAAATGATCGGATATAGCTCGTATGTATAAGTATTATCTTGGAGCTGTCGTCTTCCTGTTGACAAGTGCATACCTTGTGCTGAACGATAAGAAAAGCTGTATAAGAAGAATCGTGAGGCTCTTCAAAGTGAGCAAAAAATAAAAATAAATAATAACAATACAACGGTGAAGAGTTGGCGGAATTCCCTGCAGAGGTACACGTTCTGAATTAATGAGTATTCAGCATTTTAATTAGTAGTAACGAGTGGTGATGATCGGCCGATACATCAGTCTACCGCTAATAAATATCAACACTAATAAATTATACTTGAAAGATTTGGTCTGTCTCTGCGATCGTTAAGGAGACGGGACACATGGTTGGAGTTGAAGAATAAACGGACCACATCTTTCAACCAGCATAAAAGACATATAGTATAAAAAATTTGAGGAGTATTGATATTAATATGGGATTAGCATTACCTTGATAACCATCGATAGGGACGGACTTGTCAGAAAAAAATAGAGAGATGACATTAACAACAAGCTTTATCGGTAACAACAACAAAGATAGAAATGTATTTTTCTTTCGGCAGTAAAGACTGCTTCATGTTAGATGCTAATTGTTATGGTCTGGTTCTGAAGTATTTTTCTCTAATCAGTAGTAAATGTCTGCTCGACGCGAGATTGTGCTCAACGCAGGAGGAAACATTTACCCCGAATATTGAACGCATAATTGATTCAATGAATTGTTTCATCTACATATCATCCAGTATCACAGAGATGAGATAAGTATAGTCTGAAAATCTGAGGGATTTGAAATTATACGCGACGGGCACACTTACCTACTGAGCCTACTAGGTAGGCACTCAGTCCTCCTCAGTTCTGTTTGAAACAGAGAAACGTGTACGGGGCATGAAATAGTAGGCGATTTATGAGTCAGTATCAAACATCAGATGTGTAGTAAGCGCATGAACGAGTAGGGAGAAGTGATAAATGAACATTTCGGGATAACAAGGACACTACAGGGGTAAAGGATGCCCAGTCTCAGAGCCTGGACTCCGTCACGTCGCTTCACGATCTCTAAATAGTTTCCAATTCACAGAAATATGAGAAACTGATTGTAACGAAGCAGTATGAGCACAAATCTTGACAAGTCCAGCCTCCATAGACTCGTGCACCGCTATGATCGGACGTACCTGTCTCGTTTGTGCTTCTTTCCCTTCTTCTTTTTCGAATTGCTTGCTGACCGTTTTCTCTTTCTCTTCTTCTCCTGGACCGTCGTTGTATCCGGAGCTGGACTGGGAGTTCTCACCAAGTCATAGACTTTATTAGCCGCTGCTCTCGCCCCAGCTTCCCGAACGTGTCTCTCCGGGTCCAAACTACTTCCTTCTACAAAGAACTCGGAGATACCAAACGCCTCTCGCAACTTTGCATTCTTCTCTTGCTGCGCTTCCGCTATCTGATGCGTCTCTCGTACGCTGTTGGTTAAACGTTAAAATTATGTTTTTGTAACACTTCAAAATGAATATTATTCATTGATTCAATAATGCGATACAAATATTCTAAATTCAAGTGGTTCACACTTAAAAAAAAGGTAGATTATAATCTGCATTGTATTCTATTCTTGGGGTAACAAGGAGTCTATTTCTATCGTCTTCTCCTTCAAACACGTACCGTGTGGGTATTTTAACAGTCATATTTGAGTTTCGAAGAATATCACAGGGTTGTTTTACTTCTACTCATTTTTAATCTGATGTGAATCAGTCAGAACTGAATATCACCTGATACAAATCAGTACTTCTTTTGTTCAGATTTTCTTTCCTTTTTTTTTTTTAACAATCGTGACTATTATCGTTATTTATCTTCAAATTTGTGTTTCGTATTTCGTATAGTTCACTGTTATCGTAGGACCCGAGCCGAGAATGTAGTTCGATAATAGTATCCGGGTGACATAACACTGAAACTAGCGTAGAGTCAGCCGCTGAACGCGAGCCACCCCCTCATATACTATACGTACGAAGAGCAGAAAATGGAAGGAGGAAGAGGGAGGCCAACGCGACCTCCCTCGATCAATACATGCCAGCTGTTCTTTATGGTGCAGGCAGGGAGCCAGTTCTCCCCTTCAGATAGATACATACATGCATTATAGATATTCATAATTACATCGCGCTTATTCCTATGTACGATATACTGCAATGCACCTAAGTGCAGATTACTAAATACCAACATTGAATGTGAGTGTCACTATTCTTCCGGTAAAAAAATATATATCTATACACCCAATGGTGATTGTAACGGTTTTTGGAAGGTACAAGGAACGGTAATTGGAAGTAGTTGGAATTCCTGGTACTCGAATGCATGTGCATGATTTTTTATGTCAATTATATTTTTCGATCTAGATTCTGTATTTGCGAAAATCTGACCTCATCGTCAAAAGAAGTGAGAGAAGTAGTGAAAAGGGGCGAATCACTTCCTGAGTTTATATTCTGGTACATCTCGACCACGTGGTCCTTGAGAATTTTTAATTTTTTCTTTCACCTAAGATGAGTTTGTTGTTAGTTATTATTTTTTATTCTATACAGGGTGAGTTATCTTCGGGTCTGAACGAGGGAGGGGCTTATCGCTTCTGATGCTCCGCCCCTTGACGTATCACAAGCTGTTATTAAAATCTAAGTTTACGTCAAGCCGTCGATACTTAGTCTGGTCGAGTAAGATATTGTTGGCTTTCGAATGAAAACAATGAGCAGATTATAACCTTCGATTCCCGTATCGACGGCTTGATGTAAACTTAGATTATGATAACAGTTTGTGATACGTCTAGGGGCGGAGCATCGGCCCCTCCCTCGTTCAGACCCGGAATTAACTCACCCTGTATACAAGTTCACTGTATCCATTATAATAGCGTTTGGTCAAGGAGAAGAGAATTTTGTACAAAGCTTGAAGTAGAGAGTGGGGCTGTAAATCGTGTCGCACCTGTCTGGCTTCAAGAGGGAGGCTAATTCGTTGCACAATAAGCTGTTTGTCGGTCTGCAGACTTCGCTGCTTGGTTGCATATAATATAAGAACGTGTCGCACACGCAGAGATGCTTACAACATACCCAGGAATTACATGCAGAAGTAGAATGTAGGTCTTGCACGAGCAAAAGCTAGATATCGCTCGGTATTAATTTAGAGCTTGCACAGGCCCGGCGCTAGTTGTGTGGTCTGTGTGGAGCATTCCACACGCCGAATTTTGGTGGGTGTGGAATTCCACATCCAGGATTTTAGTTATCCCTATAGATATGCCGAAAGTTTGCAATGAAAACCGGTGATATAAGTAAAAGTAAATCTGAAATAGAAAAATATATAGAAAACATGAAGAAAAATGGAATGCCCCGCCCCCCCTCCCCCTCACCAGCCGCCACTTATTCCACACCTTGCGAAAATTTGTTCCGCCGGGCCTGAGCTTGCAGATAGATAGATATACGAGTGAATTCGGAGTGAGACTCTCTGGACTCTAGAAATTGCGAGATCGCGGTAATCATGTTCGCATGTAGAGGAAATAAGAAGGGAATATATGTGTTTGACTTCAAAGATGATGCATATTTTGATGGCCATTTTCGTTGAAACGAGATTTGCACGAGTAACGAAGATTAGAGACTGAAAATTGAACCACGGAAAATTTACTACGCAGAATTCTAAGCGTACCAACTCAGACTTACATTATTAAAGTTGTTGAAAATAAACACAGTACTGAATTTTCCCTACTATAAACGCTATTGCTCTTTGGGAGAGAAATACGTAAGGCCATGAGTGTTTATTTCACATTCACTTGGGATGTTCGTCAATGTCAACTCGTAAACGTCAAGTCTTGTCTGGGTTCTAGCCTGATTCAATCTATTTCAAAATATTTTCATAACATATCGAACGTCGGGTGCAATAATGTCACAACTCAAAAATGACAATTTTTGAGTTAGAACCATATTTGGGTTCACAAAGGTCAACTCTATAAGATAGTTAAAAAATTAGCCGTTACAGAGCAGAAGTGTCGTTATTACATTGCACTGGTTTTCCAACAAATCATTCGGCAACAGAGACACAAGTAAAAAAAAAAAAAAAAAAAAAAAAAATATAACTCGAAAAATTATCGCTCATAATTCAACAAAAGTGACACAACTCAAAAGTACTGTTGGTTCCTGCCATGGTAACAAAGTTTTTACTTTTAGTTATTTGCTTCTACTGAAAAATGACAATTTTTGAGTTGTGACGTTAGGGGCCATTCATTAATTACGTAAGCGTCCCGAACGGAGGGGGGGGGGGGGGGAAAAAACTTTACAAGCCCCTATTTTGGGGGGGGAGGGGGATAAAACCCATTCGTACGTAATACTTTGTAAGTCGAAATTTAATATTAGAAATCGACTAATTGATCCTTTTCTAACAACATTTTATTATTCTAAAAAACGAGATAGTAGACGGAGGGGGGGTTCGAGAAATCTTATTTACCCTTACATGGGGGTAGAGGGGGTCAAAAATCGCCAAAATCATCCTGACGTAATTGATTAATGACCCCTTATTGAATCCAACGTGCGATATATCCGATAGAATTAGACCAAATTACTCTTTGCATGACCTGTTCTTCGAGGTACGTATAAAATCAAGGGTATGGGAAAGGTTCTACATCGGTCTATATTCCATTGAGATTAGAGCATCTAGTTTTATGTGTGCGGCATATGACTTTGAGCACAGAATATCAAAGAGATGTTGTCTTCTATTGAATTGTTTGTTTTATGCTTCTAAGGGTTTGATTTTCAAAATGAGAAGTGTGTAAGCTGCGGTTGCTAGTCTTCGCACTTTTCACGACTACAAATTTCAATTTTCTTTAACGTCCAGCGTCATCGAATCGGTGCAGTTGACTTCAAGAATGTTTTCTCTAATTTACAGCTATGAACAACGATTGTTCACAGCCAAGCTAGGCGTCAAAACCATTTTGTTTGCGACAAGAAGCACTGTAAAGATTTTTTTAAAGTGACTGGAAAGAATACAAAAATGAGCAAATTTCCACACTAATTCTTCGATCATGTAAACATGAGTATCGAAAAAATGTTGCAACCGTCTTCGATGTGAGGAGTGCAGTAGATGCGCAGCACAATCTTCTGCAGGAGACTGAATTTCTCAGTGTACTGTTGCAAAAGGTTTTCTACACCTGAACTTTCATTGCAGAAAGTCAACATTATTTTCCCAAAACACACTAGCAAAACCTAAAAATTTTCGCTCAATCCTTGCAACATTAGGATATTCGGGTGGTCAGATAAGGGCTTCGCACACGGTGCTTATTTTGTTGCTATTCACTCGCTTGTTTCCTATGCGTTTCATCAACAATACACATCAACCAAGCCAGTCAGCAGCTGGAAAGCACGAAAAATCGCACCGTGTGCCGAGGGCTTAGGTGTTCTTTTTTTTTTTACTTTTTATGTAAGATCCACAGTGTTTGCGAATTGTAAAACATATACCTAGATAAATCTTTAATTCATTTGAGGACTAACAATAAGCAACATGATAATCACCTCACAACGGACCGCACGCTGTTACGGCGTTCGGCCAACAGATGTAGTTGAATATCGCGCAGAGTACGCTGACAACAACAACAGTGCTGTTTCGCCTGTTGGGCTTTTTTGTTCGCCGATATTTGTTTAGCCGTTTGTAATTTCTTTCGTCTCGATCGTTTCAGGGTTTTCTGTCGGTCCAAAAAGAAATTTCCTCTCCACAAACGCTCGAAAAAGGCCCGGCCATCCGCAGGGCCGCGACCTCTGGCCGTTTTCGCCGGAAATGACGAAGACATCGTCATTGATGATGCGGTCGCTTATACTTCGTGTTGGTTTATCTTCGAGTTCAACTGCCTCAGGTTGTTAAAATTATTGATGCACGTCGTACGGCTTTTTTTTTCTTCAATGTTGGTTAAAATTTTTTGTTAAATTTGTTGTCTCTCAAATATCAAGATTACAATGAATTATAAATTGTTCATTAAATTATTTATTGTGTAAAATGAGGTTTAGACTTCGGTGTATTATTCTCGTCTGGCTTGATCCCGTTCGTTAATTGCGGCAAAGTAGAGTTGTCGTTTTCTATTCAAATACGGTATACAGATCTTTCTGTTTTAATCTTTCCCCGAGGGGATTAAGTGAATGGTTTGAGTTAGTAGTGGTCGTTGTATATCTGCAAGAGGCGCGTATTTCCTTCGCGAGGGGGGTTGGGTTGTAATAGCTTCCTCTCCACTTACACCACCCCGATTTCTTTTGTTGCCGTCAGTTTCTGCTTTTTCACTTCGCGTATACAACCCTAACTGCTTCTTTTTTTTTTTATCAAGAAAGATGAGTATTATCTTTTCAATTTTTTCGATTGGAATTTTTTGTTTCCTTCTTTCAAAAATTCTTCTGTTCCTTCTTTGAACTTTGATTAATTATTAATATTAGTAGTATTATTATCTGTGACGTTGGAAGACGTTGGATTAGGCACACTTTAATTTTAAACTTACATTTATAATATCGTATTTATAATCATTTTATAAATAATCTCATTCAATATATTTATATTATATCAATATGAAGATAATCCTTACCACAATGCTGGTATGGTTGCATATATCTTATACAAGTAAACTACAAGTATAAATTTGGTTTGATAATGGAGACACATGGATTTAACAACACGAGGTTTTTTTCACCGTTTTTCAAAATTCTTGTTTATAAAACGATCTTTCACGTGTATAATTGTTACGTTGCGAAATAGAATCAACTTTATTCTATCGTCAAAGAGCCTCTTGCTTAAAATATTAATTATTGTCAATTACCGTTAAATACTATTATTATTTAAAATACTAAGTCGACTTATTGTTTAATGGTTAATTTAAGGTATATTAGAACGATATTACGAGCTAATGGAAGACTTTAGTGATTTTTAACGAGTTTTTACTCCCGTAATGTGTGTAAACTACATATTTTCGATTCCCGGGTACTCCGAGTAGACCGCCACGTTTCGGCGACGCGAGGCGTCGCTACGTCGGTCCATTTCCAAACTGATATCAGTGGGATGCTGGGTAAAAGATTTCACCTCTCGCTCTGGCTCCCTGTGCAGTTTCTCGCTCTCCAAAGGGGCGCCGGCGCCAAAGCAAGTCGATATTACAGGGGGCTATAGAGTTTTGCAGGGGTGAGTGAGTTTGCACAGTGTTTTCGGTATAAACGTTCGAGGGTATAATGATAAACCGAAACTCCAGACCGTTCGCTACACTGCAGATATAATGACATCATCCAATTTTTGCATCATTCTTTAAGTTTAACGATCGTTTTTTCTCGAGACGATTAGTTCCGCCGGATGTACCTATACTCGGGGTTGTCTTTACATAGGATCATCCCTAAGGTTTTCCTCCGACTTTGCAGAGCCTCTGGAATTTCTCATCACGCGGCAGAGACAGATGATCCGGGATCAGACCATGCAGTCACAGAAAAGAGTCTTTTCAATAGGATTCGGTTGATCTTTCGATAACCAGGATTATTCCCATTATAAGAGATCGTGGAATATTGCCTGACGGGAGGAGCCACAGGGACTTCACGGAACGTGTCTTACCTACTACATATTTGTTGCGAATAGAGTTGAAACGAAATGAAAAAAAAAATGGAATTCGGATTGAAACGTTTGACCGGTCGAGTCAAGGAAGAAACAAGAACGGAAATGAATTTTTTAAAACTACTAGTCCGGAAGACAAATAAAATCGCAAATGTAGCAATTTTTTTTTCGGTAAGTAAGAAAAGGTTGGAGCCCATTGGATTTCGCTTCGTTTTACTCTAGTCTGTTGAACGCGGAAATGCCAATTGGCCAGTTTTTATTTCAAAAGTCGTTTGATTTTTCGCGGTCCGTTTAAACCCGAATTCCTTCAGAAGTAACATTAGGTATTCAATGTGATTGAATATTTTTTTCTTTTACAGGCGGCTATCACACGAGTCATAATTGCCTTCGGCCAGTCCTTGCTATACCATGTAGTACATCGAGTAAAACTTCTTCGTTGATCGGATTATCTTTAATTTTATTATGCAGGAGTAGAAAAAAATGTCAAAGTTACAAAATAAATGCTAAAATAACACAAATACATGTATAAAAGACCTGCTGGTACCTGGCGTAGTTATGAATTTTCATATTTCATGTCGTTCTTGAAAAGAGAATTGCACGTATTCATTCATGACGATCACGGACTTGTGGACATTTTGAGAGCGCGAATTCTAGGATTAGATTTAGCACAGTCTAGATCAAACGGTGTCCTACTAAATTGTTTTTGTCAACAAATGGTCCAGATCATACCGGAATCCGTCCGCATGTCCCGTTTCGCAGTTATACCTATATATTTTCCATAGTGGACTTCGCTTCGTTGCCGCAATAGCTTGCATATGTATACTTATTTGCTAAATTCGTTAAATAAAGACGAATATATACGGCCATCTGAGTGGCTGGTAATTTCAATCCAAGTAAATACCATTGTCGACGATTCGAAATATGAGTCTTCTTCAGTTCTTTCTCTATTTCGTATCGATGGCTCAAGTTTTGCATGAAATCACTGTTGTGTTATTGTTTCAAGCTTGTTTATTCTGGTGCGCGGTACTTTTTTTTTATGTATTATTGATTGGTAGATCTTGATTTTTGGCCAAAATTAAAAAATTACTTGACTTCAATTGGACCCTGATTTCTTCGAGATCAGACATTACAATGAGAAGGGATCTACTGATTGTATATTTTGGGCTTTCCTAGGACTCCCAGAATCACTGGACACTGCCCCACAATTAGCCGTAGAGAAAAGAGGGCTTTACCGTACTTCTGAACTCCCGTTTCTCTGTTTTCAGAGAAAAGTGGAAGTTGTTGTAGGGTTGTGTGGAGCACATTGGGACGGTTTTTTCAGAGCCAATTTTCGACCTTCAGGACGGTTTATATTGGTCCGGTTTTGGTATGCATCCGTAGTCTTGTTCATTACCTACTAGCCTGAATTGCATACAATGGCATTTTCACCGATCCAAAAATTTGCGACGCATTTTTCGAAAATTCTGCATCGTATCTTACGGTTGTTTGTGATGATTGATACATGAATTATCGTGAATTCTTCAAGTGACAATCATAAATAACCACTTACGATCCAAATTCTTCTCATCTGACGTTGGACAATGGTTCAGATGACGAAAAAATTCATACTTGTTATGCATGGCTAATAGTTCTGTTCTATTTGCAAAATTGATAACAAACATAAAAGTTTATCGATATCGTGCAATATTGAGGGATTAAACAACCGATTTCAACCGTATTTCAGTTATTCGACGAACTTCCTATTCAAATATACATACAGCGCTGTGAAGCGTGTCCTAATGTGCCCCACCCTCCCAGAAGTATGAAAAAATTCAAAACAAAGCATCTTCACGGTATACCGCTAATATAAATGTTTCACGCATTGAATGTTACCCGAGGGGGTATCCACTCGTGAAATAGTTGGGACAGTCATCTCATGAAATACTTATGGAATGCCATGAAATACTCATGAAATACTCATGAAATACCCATGAAATACTCACGAAATGCCTATGAAATGGTTGTTAAATGTGAAATGGTTGGGACACCACATTTTGAAGTGGTTACCCCCTCGATGTTACCTAAAATGGTAGCTATTTATGTGTAGGAACGACTTTTGATAATACGCAGTGGTTATGAAGTTACAGCCTTACGAATCAATATCAAAAAGTTTAGCCGGCGAGCGTTAAATGTGTAATTTTTTAATTGTCAGCGAACGACTTTGTACGGGCACACCAAACTCTGGATAACGTTTCCCTTCGGTGTTTGTAATGTTGATAAAAAATGACGTTGCCCTAAGTATTCTGCAAATAGGAAAGATGGATGCTGTCCCAATGTGCCCCACCTTCCCCTAATCACCCCGAAAATGAGAAGTCAAGATGTTACTGGATCTCCACGTTCTGAGGTTCAGACAATCACCTTCAAATATTTTGAGTAGGACGTCTGGGTGTGTGTGTGTGTGTGTGCCGAGTTGGGCTCAATTGGCGCGGCTTTCTCGAACTTAGAACTGATTAGATTTTGGCTTTGATCGGTTCAGTACTTTCCAAATTATTAAAAAAAAAAAAAACAGAATTCGAAAAAATGCAATAAAAATGACGATATCTTGAGAACGGATCAACGGATTTGGATTAAATTTGGTACCACGTGGTTTTTTGGGTCGCTGATCATGAATCTGAAGTCAATTTTGCAGAATTATAATTTCGCGTATTCAATATGCTGCAAAAAGTACTAAAAACATCTCGATTTTGATGAAAATTGGTAATCGAAGGTTTTTTGAATCACTAATCACGAATCTGAAGACAGATTTTGAAATGGCGAATCCAATTCGCTGGGAAAAAAAGCTCAAGATATCCGAAGTCTCATGAAAATTGGTACTCGAAGATGTTTTGAACCGCTGATCAAGAATCTGAGGTCGGATATGCAAAATTAAAAATAGCTGGAAACAAAATAAATAACAGGAAGATCCCGCCTCTTCCACTTAGAACATCTATGAACTACGTAAATTACGGAATTACCCAACTTCCGATTACGAGAGCAGTTCATGATTGTGCAATTTCTATTTCTTTTTAATTTCCATTCTTATCCATGGACCCATGTAGGTGTTGAACAACGGAATAATTGTGTCAGTGCACATGGTGATTGTGACGTGTAAACACTGATACGTGTAGAGATCGTAGTTTCAGGGTAAAAATAAGTATAATCAGGACTTACTTGACACGACCGAATTCATCTCGAGCAACGCCGGGTTGAACATCACTGCCGATCAGCATCGTACGATACGCCTCTACCTTTTGGCCGACTTCATCAGGGGTGAATCTGAAACAGAAATCATATCGTGAGAGTATGCTCACTACTTTTGAAATTACCACATGCTCGAGGACCGGTGATCTTTTTATACTCTCCTCCACAGAGATTTATGATCAAGGTATTAGAATTTGGAAAAGAACACTCAATACCTTGGACGACTGGAAATAAGATATCGTATCAGCTGCTCAATATCAGAGGAGTGAAAGAAAACAGATTAGGAACATTTTTACTTCACATTAGGGATCTATGGGAAGCCAAACTTCTCTAAGCTGAAAGCTGAGTGAACTCCTCTGGATTCTTATAATCCCATTTTGTAGGTGACATGATACAATTACGTCAACCACACGTATTCAGGCTCTATGCGACCAGAACTATTAAGAGGATAGAAAAATAAACAAACTTGTCTCCAAGTCTGGCATCTAACATGAATAAAGTTTCAAGATACATGTGCATGTGAATATTCATTACTGTCTCTAAATCGTTCAACAAATATTAAATAACAATACCAATAAGCTATATATAATGCTTGAACAAATTTTCTGACAGCAAGCTTTTCATTCATGGCGTCAAGTGATATGCCGCTTACCCTTGGTCTTCGAGTATGTCAGCGAGTTCGGCGCACTTGACTTCGATCTTCCGTTTCCGTTCATGGTCCAATATCTCCTTGTTGGGTTGTTTGTTGAGCTGGTCTAGCTTCTGGAGTTCCTCCTCAGTTTTGTAGGAAACTTTGTCCTTAGTCTTTCTCACTATGGCCCAATTCCTCTGCACGTGTCCGTTGGTCCCCGACCCTCGGGGGGTCTGCAGGCCTATACCGTTGTACATGTCCCTCTATATACCTGCAACAAAGATAGCAAAAGTTATAGAATCCGAATTGGAGGAAGAGGCTTCAACCGCTTCACTAAATAAAAATTAGGAATTGCAGGGAATTAGTGGCTTGATTAACTCCCTCCATTGATATTTAGTAGGCCAATTGCTCATTCACATGGAAGCAACAAATTCGTTACAAATACGTTCCACTATCTTGTGGTGTTCTTTATAATTTTGTAAGTTAAATTCTTGCACGATCGAGTTACCTGATCGAGTGTAAGTGGCGTTGTGTAGTTCACATAATATATGAGAAAGCGGCTAAAATTCGGTTGGGGTTATTCTGACATTACTAGAACTGTTCGATTCGGATGGTTAAAAATCGTCAAGATTCTATAAATACGGTACCTCTGTGTCGTCCGGAGATATAATCGAGTGGAACTAGGTAAAAGGTACGTGAGGCGGTGTACGAAACAGGCGCCAAAGCTCGAGCTAAGGTTAGAATTGCGGCAAGTAGCAGTAAGCGGATCAATTTATCGATCCGGCACACAGGACTGGGACGGATTTAGGAAGTGCTAACGATAAGACGAGTCGGACGCACTTACCTCGACTGGCTTTACAGTTATTTCACAACCGCTATATCATTTTTGAAGCGGATCAACTATTTCTTACTTTATTAGGGGAAATTCAATTAACGAAAACACAACGGAGAACCACAACCATAGAACGTTGCCATTTTATAACTGAACTTCAAAGTTTCGCCACTACGGGACGCGTTGGTACCGGAATCGCGCGCAACGTGTGTCACGTGACTAGGCAGCCGTTGACGACGACGATGCCTGCTCGGTGGGTAACAAAAATATTTACCGAGTCTCGCGTAGGGCTATTGTGGATAAAAAAGATTGCTTTTCCGTTATGCTTCATAGTTATTGATTATTCTTTTTTTTTTTTTTTACCAATGCTACTACAGTTCTACTACCATTATGGTGAAATGAAAGTCACGTGACCTCGATATGATTTACACAACACATTCAATTGATGTGAAATTGATGTCAGTGACGTAGAAAAACTCAATAAAGGGCATGACGCTCGTGGATTTTCGAAAATCGAAAGACATAATTAGAATTTCGTGTAATAATATTGTTCTGTAACCTAAGGAGGTGCTGCCCCTCGTGGAGAGAGGCAGCACTTCCTTGGATTACAGAACAATATTGTAAAAAAACTGTAATTATGTCTCGATTTTCGAAAATCCACGAGCGTCATGCCCTTCATTGAGTTTTTCTACGTCACTGATATCGATTTCACATCAATCGAATGTGTTTTGGCTGAGAAAATAGCGTTTGAAAATTCCAAGTGTAAATCATATCGATAATGCGCCTGTAAAGAGGCAACTCGATCGGAAATGGTAGACAAAACAGAATCTGATTGGTTTAGCACATAGCCATAGAAAATACCGTGGAGCATAGACATAGAAAATACATGAAAAATACCGAGACGGAGTATATCGTCGCTGTGGCGGGGGGAGCCATTTCGGGAAGGGTGCCGAGGTAAAGTGTGCCTGTTTTTGATTGACTTCTAAACTGCGCAAGCGCAGTACCATAAGATACGCATAAAGTGCTTTAACCTATAGATAAAATATCAGTGTCAATTTCAGCCGTAGTCGTCGGAATGAAGTAAATTTAGTCTATTTGGATTAAAATTTCGGATAGTATTATTATTGAAATGGTGTTATGTTTTGTACCGCGGTGTAAAAGTAGGTCAGATCACCAGAATTGGAAGAAAAGTGTTAATAGGCTTAATGACGGCGTTAAAATCACATTCCACAGGTGTTGAAATATTGCTCTTTTTAACAGCTACATGATAGTTGACATCCCGACACTTCTTATTAGAACATTTTTCTCTTTTTTTAGTCTTCCAAAGAATGCGACCACTCGTAGTTTGTGGTTAGATATACTGGGAATCAATTCACCATCCATTCCAAGTGCAGCACGAATTTGCTCAAAGCATTTTGAAGAAGAGTACCTAGATAGATCATCCCCTTCGCGAGTCCGACTCAAGCCAAATGCTTTACCACGTGTAAAAACAATAACAAATATTTTTATTGATCTTCATTGCTTTAAGAGAAAAGATTCAGTCAGTCAAATTAGTAATTTCTTATATGTGCCTATTTAATTACATTACAGAAAGAATTGAAAACAGAACCAGCAATAAAAACAAATTTATTGGAAGCAATAATGGAAACAAAAAATAGATCATTCGATCCTGACCAGAATTCTGGAAGAGAAGCATTACACGAAGTCCATCATTCACAGACTGTGCAAGCTTCGTTGTCAGTTCCTGTTACTTCTACATGTAAAGCTTATTTTTATTACAGTGATAAATACATCATAATCTTTATTACATTTATTTAGGCCAGGCATACAGACGAGTACAGGAAGAAAGAAATGCCCAAAGAGCATTCTCTAATTTCCGCTGCGAGCCACTATAACGTGGTTGTGTGCAGTGCGGGCGTAAAATCTTAAACTTATCATAAATTTGATTATATTAACTTTCATTACGGGTTTTAACAATAATTTATACGCTTGATTTTATTTTTCTTTGTTTTATTATTTTCAGTAAATCCATCAACGTCAAAAATAGACAAAGCAACAATGGTATCACCTGAGGATTGTTTTAAAATACGAAACGAATATCAACCATCCGTGAAACCTCCAACATCTACAGCAGATAAATCGACGATGACATCATTTGAGCTAGATTACCAGTCTCCTGAAAAATGTAGATTGAGGAAAAGACTACGATACGTGAAAGAAGAATCTCGGAAGAAAATTCGTAATCTACAACAAAACTTACGTCGACATACTGATAAAATCACGACCCTGAAAAGCATTTTGAAAATGTTGCTGGAAAAGCAGTCATTAGATGAAGATTGAGTAGATAATGTTACATACACATTACACTATCAAATGTGGGTCAAATGGAGAAATTTTTAGAGAATTAATTCAGCGACGAAGTAATAAATCTGTGCCTAGAAAGTATGAGCCTGAATTACGTTCATTTGCACTAAGATTGCATTATTATTCTCTACCTGCCTATGAATATATGTTCGCAACCAATTTGATGCTTGTTTGCCCCGTGCAAAAACTATCCCTTCATGGTACAATTGTCTCGATGGAGTGCTTGGTATTAATACAGAAATGTTGAATTCTATTACGGGACGAGTGAAAAATACTGATTATGAATTATTTGCTGGTCGTAATTCAGCGGATACATTGACATGGGTGATGATATTGCATGCGATAATACTACTTTAGCGTCGCAGGCTTTGGTTTTTTTGATTACGTGAATAAACGGTGGATGAAAAGTTCCTATTGAATATTATTTCATTGAACGAATTGATGCTAAGGGGAAACGCAAGCTGATTTACACTTGGAATTTTCAAAACCTATTTTCTCAGCCAAAACACATTCGATTGATGTGAAATTGCTATCAGTGACGTAGAAAAACTCAATGAAGGGCATGACGCTCGTGGATTTTCGAAAATCGAAAGACATAATGAGAATTTTGTGTAACAATATTGTTCTGTAACCTAAGGAGGTGCTGCCCCTCGTGGAGAGAGGCAGCACTTCCTTGGATTACAGAACAATATTGTTAAAAAACTGCAATTACGTCTCGATTTTCGAGAATCCACGAGCGTCATGCCCTTAATTGAGTTTTTCTACGTCACTGATATCAATTTCACATCAATCGAATGTGTTTTGGCTGAGAAAATAGCGTTTGAAAATTCCAAGTGTGAATCATATCGAGGTCACGTGACTTTCATTTCACCTTAAGGTATCCACGAAGCAGGGTTGACTGTAGTATTAGTTACTTGTGACGGATCACCTACTAAAGTCGCTGCATTTAAAAAACTTGCTACGCACTATGCACTTGATACGTGCTATTGTTAAACAATACATCAAAGTTAAATTACATTACATAGCTTTAAGTACATTGGATAAGTCCAAAAGCAAATAACAATTATATAACGATCTTATATTATTTAAAGGACAGTAAAAAAAATTGTACACAATCTACTTCAATAAATATTTCTATTTTTATAAATCTGGAAACTTTAAAAAAATAATTATAAACCGTTTTGTAACACGCCGTACGAAGCAAGCGCATGATCGGGCCAATTGAAAGTAGGCACACTATCATGGCGGCCTCCCCCTTCATTCCGGCTTCTCATACCCCTCGCCGGTAAATCGAGTCAGGCCCGTCTCAGTATTTTCTGTATGCACCTATGTTCAGCAACGATGAATGTTATCTGGGTTGCATATGCACGGTAGTCTTTATGGGGCTTATCAATAAAATGACCCCGTAGCACCCCTGCAGTGTGATGTTGAACTTGCGTTGGAAGAATTGATGGATATATCAGAGTGTTTACCGAGAAAAACCTGGTAATCCTTGAGTTTTCAGGGATTCCTCAAGGAATTTTGAGGCCACTCGTGGAGTTCTGTACTTTTGTACAGATTTTTTTCGAAGAAAATGTAAAAACAACGCTGACGATTCTGCGTGGAAGGTGTGGAGAACTCCAGACCCTGAAACCGTGTGGATAGTCCAAACCCAAAAAGCCTTGATTGAAAATTAAAATTTGTCAATGAATTTTGGAAAGCCTGTGATAAAATTGAGTAATCAAAAGTACCTAATGAAACTTCGTAAAAAAATATTGAGAAGAGTCGTCTGCCCCTTCCCCCCCCCCCCCCCCCACCCCCCCCCCGTCATCTGAGCAACTCCACACCCTGAAATTTCGTAAGTCGTCTGTATAAAAATATAATTTTTCAAGATTTAGGAGTATGTAATTTGATAAGGAAAATTAGGCGAAACAGATGAATGAAGTAATGAATGGCGGAACTTTCGTCAACAGTATTTAAGTGAACTAGTGAACTACGATTGAAAAATGATACCTCGAAGCGCCTAAAAATGCGGAAAGAACGCCCGGAGAAACCGGATGTACATTTCTTGACGGCTCAGGCATTAAGTGACTTTTTTACGCCTGTTTTCGATCCGTGAAGTGGCTCTCGATACCGCTAAGTTTCCAATTTCGATAGAAAGTCTTTCTGCGGTATATAAAGTCTTTCTACCGCAACTTTGATGCGCAGTTCGAAGTGCGCATTCCAAAGTTGTGGTATAAAGGTATAAAGTGCGGATCTCAACTGGCGTCAAAGTGACGCTCAATACCTTTTCCGTAAAAAATATTGTATGGGGCGCACGCGTGAAGTGACTGTTCAGCCAGGATTGTTTTTCTTTCGAGTTGCTGGCTTTCCCTACTGAAAATGTTGATGTGATCAATCATATAATGTCATGAGCGAAATCATTGTGTCATTCACCATATGATTTACCTTGTAATTTCGAACGAATATATAAAAAATCATATAGGCCGATAAATCATATAGGCACGCATCAGCAGATATAACGTATCGAAAATCATATGGTAAATCATATAGTTTATCATGTAATTTATTTCATAATATATCTGATGAGTCATGCCCACGTGAATTATTATGTAATTTTTCACGTATTTGGTCAAATTCACAAGATAAATCATATGATAAATCACGAAATAATTCCGCTGATAACATTATATGATTTATCACATCAAGACTTTCAGTAGGGTTGCCTTAGGTTCGCCAGGCAAAACAGCGGCTCGTACGAAAAACATGATCTCGCCGTATAAACAGTCACTTTACGCGCATGCCACATAAATAGCTATTTGTCACCGAGCCAGGAAGTGTACTTCAATGAACCCTCGGGCCTCTGCCACTATGGTAAGCACATGGTCTGATGAGCTCAGGTCAATAATCGCATCAAGGATGTGATTATTTAATCGAGACCATATTTACGTCGAGACCATAATGATCTCGACTTAGGTCTATTCTGAAAATGAGGATTCATTCTTGATGAATAAGAATAGTATTACTAAAAATCGGCAAGTTTCTACCGTCATAGTATAGTTACCTTTTATTCGTGATGTAAAATCGTCGATATCCATGTGCGTAGTACCTACTGGTATCAGTCTAGTATAACACCATTATGATGACGTGAAAAAGTGGCTCGCTTTACGTCATTCTCAGATGTCTTGATGTTTTATAAAATGTTGATTACAAAATTGACATCATCGCATTAAATTTTTTTTCCTCTCTAATCAAGTGAGGATTCTTAATGCTAGAAAGCTGGTTCTAATTTAAACTCGCCTGATCATAGCTGATCAATGGTAATTTTTTAGTCTTTTTGTTCGCGAAGTTGTACCATAATCGTGCGATCATTGGTCTGTGGAATCTCACCAGCGGATTTAATGCACCTCAATAAAATCAGCTATTTATACACCCGTCACCCACAGACCCACTTACAAACACACCGAAATACTGAATATTGCAAGGTCACAAGATGACATCATCTCGCTGTCCGCGAATAGTTGCGAGAATATAACGCCGCGATTCGATAGCAGTAGCCGAGTTTCTCTGTATCAACTTATCGCGTGACACGTCTAATTGACTGCTAGAGTTTTTATTCATCCGTTGAAGACAAAGCGAGCTAATATTTGAATTGTGAGTAATGAAGACAAAATTATGTTCCACGATTTCACCTTTCAAATAATACCAAAGTGGAATATGTATAGAATACGTTGAAAACCGTGTACCAACAATAAGAGTTTCACGTCGAATTAAGATTGTTCGGATGATGAATAGATTATTGGCTCATTTTACCGGCATCGTGATAATGGAATATTCATGAATTTCAGTGTGATTATTACCTTCTTGTAACATTCGCAAATCGCACTAAGTGCAATCATGGCTGGACAGGCTAGTGGCGATAACGCTAAACTTCAGGCTGTAGCCGAGACAACTGGCCGATTCGCTAATGATTTTCTTAAGGTACGTATCTGTGATTAGGCAATTACAATCATTCGAAAAATGACGATGCACCGATTGCATTGATCCGTCGAACCCGTGTGTTTTTAGGTATCTCAACGTCGTTGCATCGATGAACACTTTCACTTAAAAATTCCAGGTACTTGCCACTGACAATCCTGGAAACTTGATTGCCTCGCCTTTGAGTGCTCAAGTATTGTTGGCTATGGCTGCGTACGGAGCTGGTGGAAAAACCGCGACGCAAATGCGTTCGATTCTTCTCATTCCCGATGATAACGAATTTGGCCAGAGTGGATATCAAGCTCTTATCGAGTTCTTGAACGTACGAATTATTGAACAACTTCCGTTCCGCAAGCACCAATTTCCGTTCTGGTAATTGGCTGGTAATTGGATTGTTTGTTGTAGTCCATGAACGGAGTTGAACTACGACTCGCCAATAAGGTGTATACTGCGTCGCGCTTTGATGTAAAACCTGAATTCAAAGAATTAACTGCCAATAAGTTCTTGTCATCGAGTCAGGAACTAGACTTCAATGATTCATCAGCTGCTGCCACCACCATAAACACTTGGTGCGAAGAGCAAACAAATAAACGCATCAAGAATGTGGTTTCTCCAGGTAATGTTAATTAACATAGATTTGGACACCTGGAGTCTTAAGCCAAAAGATACTTACTCTAGTATGAGAAGAACATCTGTACTGATTTCTGAATTGCTGAATGCGAATTTTACGTGACTATTCAAACATGTTCACAGCTCTGACCGAAATGTGTTTCAATAGGCTGTCTGGATCCAGACACTTCTTTAATACTGGTGAATGCAGTGTACTTCAAAGGTCAATGGGAGAATAAGTTCGATCCTTCGATGACCGAAGAGAGACCTTTTCATATCAACGACACAGACACTAAAATGGTACCAACCATGTTCATCAAAAATACGTTTCTATTTGGAGAGGTGCCACAGCTTGAAGCGACGTTGGTTGAAATACCTTACCAGGTATCGTGACAAATGTTAATTAACACAACTGAATTTTTTGATAACATACGAGTTTTTTTCCAAGATACTTTTAGGCGTCCCATTTCAAATACCCATATTTGACATGCATTTTCGAGTTCAATCAAATACACCTATGTAAATGTAGCGTCCATATCAGAGGTCGACAATAATCTCATCAATGTTTAGGGGAAGGAAATCAGTATGGTCATCATTTTACCGGAAAAAATAAACGGGTTGAAAACGCTCCTGGAAAATCTTCATCAAGTGAACTTGAGAGAAGCTTTGCAGCAATCATATCGTAAGGATGTTGAATTATACCTACCGAAATTCAAGATCGAAAGTACTTTGGACCTGAAGAGAACTTTGACGAAGGTAAGGTCTACGAATTGTTTCCAAATATGTGATGAATCAGAAGCCTAAGACATCTTGGGCATGTTCTAGTTGGGGATGCCCGACATGTTCAGCGCCGCAGCCGACTTTTCTGGTATAGCTGCCACTCCCCTCAAAGTCAGCGACGTTATTCAAAAGGCTTTCATCGAAGTGAATGAAGAAGGTAGCGAAGCAGCTGCTGTAACTCGTGAGTCAACCTTGTTTTTGTTTTTTTTTAATTCTTTCTATCCAAAACGCATTGTTGCACGATTGCTTTCTGATTGGGATAAGAATAACATACCAATATGGATTATCGATGAAATATTCTATTGTTAAAATAAATTTTTCTGTTACAGGTAAGAAAATTCTGAAGAGGTGCATCAAACCACTCCAATTATTCGACGCAAATCGACCTTTCTATTACCAAATCAGATCCGCAAGTCAGAATGTGCCGCTCTTCACAGGACTCTACTTAGGATAACAAGCACCTACCCAACGACCCCAATTTATTTGATTGCAGATAATATGAATTCCCCCAATTCATGTATTACAGTTTTGCATGGGTCATCAATTTCTTCTCGTTGAAGTTACCGTACAAAATTGAACTTTTTTATGATTGTTATGCATTTACCCGATAAAAGATATAAATCGGATAGACGTTCGAGATGCGTGATCACATAAGAATTTTCTGAGAATTTTACTGTCTCCCAAGATAAAATTTGATTCCTTGCTCATTTCCAGATAACATCGTGCGTGCGAATTTTGCGGCAAAATGACAGCATCGCGTGGAGAGACCCAGATAGCAAAATGTCTGCACAGTGATGGCGTATACGCACGCACGTGTGCTGATTTACCCGCACTGTGTGCCCTCACCTCACCAGACATTTGTGTCATCAATTCAGGGGCATATCGCTCGCATGTCGTGCGCCGGGAACGAAATATTACATCTCTCTATCTATATAATAATTAGTACATTGTGTATCAAGGGCGCAAAGAACTATTTTTCGAGTGTGAAATTTGCAGCACGAGCCGAAGGCGAGTATGCTGCAACGACACTCGCCAAAATAGCCTTGTGCCCGTGATGCACACGATTTTTTTCTCAACACCTGGTCTGCAGAAATGCCTCTTTTCAGACCGAGTGAGCGGGCGCAAAGGACTTTTCCGCCCGAGGGCCGAAAAGATCTGTTTTGCGCCCGCTCAAGAGGTATGAAAAGTGGCATTTTGCGACCGGGTGTGAGAAAAGTCCTTTTCGATCGTACGTTCGTCACTCGGTTGTTGATTTCACGAGCCGGTAACCAAGGAGGCGCGAAGCGCCGGCCCGCTGATATACATATACAATTTAACCTTCACTGGCTGTCGCGCCATAGTTTCCGGCGTCCAGGTCTATCGCGGCGCCATAGTTCCTGGCGTCCAGGTCTATCGCGCCATTGTTTCCGGCGTCCAGGTCTATCGCGGCGCCATAGTTCCCGGCGTCCAGGTCTATCGCGCCTATACCTGTACCTAGGTACTTTTCCAGATAATTACCTTGTACCTGTACCTAGTTACTGTTTAGGAGTACCTGTACCTATTTTTTAGGTACAATTCAAGGTACTTTACTCATGTGAAAACACTGTGAAAATGTTCGTCCATTTTCGGAGCGCCAGCAATGACGTTGTCTAATTTCATGTGCCCATCACCACCTATTGGAATGCAGTTTCTGTTTAAACAAAGGGGGTTGAAATCCATCAAACTCGACTAAATTTGGGGGGCCTCATCGGTTTTCGGTTTTTGAAAACCCCCGGATAACAAAATGGCAGCCGTTTTGAACAAAAAACAATTTTTTCATTTTCTATTTCCTTTGCTTCAACGGCCGGAAAACATATTTTTAAATCAATTCTTCACAAAAAAATGCTGCGTTATGGCCTCGCAAATTTAATTTGCTACAAAATGAGTACCGATACATGTCAATCGATTCATCCGTTGAAGCTGTGGGGCGCCCCGCGTGAACCGGAACCCACAGTTTTTTTTTTTTTTTTAAACGTTTTTATTCAAATTTTGGTTTGAGTGGTAGCTCTCCAGCTGTACATTGTTACATGTTTTTATCTACTTTCACGGCGGTGTAATCAGAGTATTGAGTAGCTGGTATTTTTACAGGTTATGGCATGCCATTGTCTATTGTTTCATTTTTGTTTTTTATTTGTATGTTCGTGGTTGCTCTGCGCCTTCCTTATATATATATATATCGGGTCGGGTTGTGTGTGTGTGTGTGTGTGTGTGTGTGTGTTACTTATAGTCTAGAGGTGGTCAGCAGGGGGTTATATCTGCGTGGTGTTGTGATTATGTCCGTGCTAGCGGCCATGAGGTACTCGTCGTTAATTGTTTTAGTGTTTTCTAGTAGTCGTTTGTGTAAGTTTGTTACTCTGTCTGTGTAGGTTTGGTCATCTGTCATTTGATAGAGTCCTTGAGTTTCAAAGGAGCGTGGTAGGCCGGCTGCTCTCTTGAGGCAGACTTTGTAGGCTGTTTCAATATGTTTCAGTGACGTTTTGCTAACGTATGGCAATAATGCAATTATGCCATAGTCAAGAATTGGTAAGAGACATGCTCGAATTATTCTGTACTTTGTCATTATATCAACGTCTGTATAGTATCCGATAATAGGTGCCAGTGTGTTTGTAGTTGTTCTGAATTTGTCAATTGTATTTTGGATGTGTTTTGTCAGTCTGAAGGTTTTGTTGAAAGTGACACCTAAATAGGTGATGTTCTGTTTGATCGGTATGTCTGTATTGTCGATAATTATAGTTTTGTCAAATTTGAGTTTATAGGTAAACATTATTGCTTGCGTTTTTTGTGCGTTTGGTTGTAGGCCCCATTTTTTGTAGAAGTCAATTATGTCTTCTGCGGCAAGTGCTGCGCTGTGGCTCGCGATGTCTGGCATTTGTGCCGAGCACATTACCGCCAAGTCGTCCGCATATTGTGAGGTAAGGCTGCATGTGGTGTTAGTTTGTGGGACGTCATACATGTACAAGTTGAACAATGTGGGTCCTAGGAGGGAACCCACAGTGTAGTTGACAGGAGCTGGAGCCGCCCTTTTACATTTTTTCTTATGTACAAAATTGGAAGTTCTTCTTCTCTAATGAATGAATGAAATAGGTGAAATTCCATCTCCAAAAGTGTTCATTTCATGTTAAAAGATAATGTCCGAACTTTGTGCATTTTCCATCCCTTTGAACGGTACCCTCCCCTTAAAAAAAATTCCCCAAGATTTGGCACTTCTTTGGTAAATTTTGAGTGTTTTTCAATTTTTCACCAATATTTCTGTAGGTATTGGTCGTTGGTCAAATCTATGGCCATATTCTTGTTCCTTGGTCAATTTTACACGAGGAAACACATTTTCAGACACGTAGTACGAAAAACCTCCGCGTAATCAAAAATACCCAAATTCAAGTAGAAAGTGTGAAAGAAAAAGATAGCTGTAGCTCGGCCGATAAGTTTTTTCAGGACCTAATATTCTGGCTTTTGACTACTCTCTAGGTGGGTAACGTGCCCACAAAAAATCAGCCAAATCGAAGGGGGTGGGTGAAAGGTCCGGCTTTTCTTAAATGATTTTACTGTATAGAATCACAGGTGTCAAAATCCCTAGATTATGAAGACGTGATAAATGAATTTGCTACTAAAAAATCGAGACGTGTAACTCTATAAGTACGAATACAGACACAACGAGTATTTTTGCATTTTTCATTTATTATCTTACTTTCTTTCAAGTACCTATATCGAAGGCGAAAATAAACAAAGCTAAGCATAAAAATGTCAATGTGTATTATCGAAATCCTCTATATCCTTATTTTAGTGTTCAAATGGGGCGGCAGAGTTTTCGTAGCCTAGGGCGGCCGAGATCCTAACTCCGCCTCTGACCAGATCCAGATCCAGATCCAGATCCAGATCCAGATAGAATTCTTTTCCCTGAGAAAGTGAAATTACGATTCAATGGCAATTACCAGAACACATTGAAAGTATAATTCAAGAAATCATCATATTTTAGTTGATGTTGGAAATAATATCAAAAGTCAGAATATTCAGGATCGTAGTTTAGCAGTACTAAACTGGTGGTACAATTGAAATCAGGGATCGAATGTTGAGTATCAAATACGTTTGCCTAACTGGAGGCTAAGGAAATAGATCAATTTATGAAAGCCTCATTGGAATTTGGTTTGTAGCAAACGATAGATCTCAGTATGACAATTATATTTCTACTGGTACGATTGTTTCCAACTTACTAGCGACAAGATTTTCAGCATCTTCCAAAATCGAATCGACTTGGCTCCTGATTGCGTTGAATGAGTGATTTATGCTGTTACAATCGATGACCTGATTGCGGATATCTGGAAATTAAAAGATACCTCAATAATTTAGACAAATTTCAAGTGCTAATTGAGGCACGATATTCGAGATGGGCACAATCGTCTTCAACTCACTTCCGACAATCCCTCCAATACTTAGCGAATGGGCTACCATATTGCGTGCTACTGGGTCGACAATACCTGAAATTCGAATACAAAGGTTATGATCAAGTCGTCTTCGACTCTCACTCAGTTCTAACAACAGCTGGATGAAAATCAAGCTAGGCTTGATGTATTTTTCGAATGAGTGTCACTTACCCGTGAATTCGTCAAGAATTCCTTGTCGGGTTTCTGAAAATAAAATAAGCGTATCATGACAGAGTGGAAATTCACCAATTGACGCATGATATAATGGCAATAAGTGAAAAAAATAATGAAATATGAAGAATCAAAATAGAAAATCTCGGTCAATTGAAACAATTTCTCGACTTCACCCGGATATGTGAAGCGAACAGTAGATCACAAGAACATTTTTAAAGGGTAAAAGTCATCTTCAACTCACTCCCGGCATCCCCCCTTAGGAAAGAAGTTACAGCGCGGCGGAGATCGGCTCCGGCATTCGTCAAAGCGAGCCTCCAAGTATCTGAAATGAATATCAAACGGAATGATTTTCCAGAATACGGAGACAAAGATAATTCGAGCGTTTTGGTAGACGTATAAGTTGGTCAAGCAAGTGTAAGTGAACCTGCACTAATTATCACTTACTAGCGACTGAGGGGGGCAGCAGGTAAACGCTATCTGAAAATAAAATAGGTACATCATGACACTATTGTACTTTGTCGATATTTGACGCATCATGTCTTACAATTAGTAGCTATGACTTGAATATCTTCATTGGGTGACATTGTTTTCAACTTACGGCTGGACAGCTCTGTAACAGTAACCGCAGCATTTGTCAGTTGCTCGTTGACAGTTCCCAGGCGCTCTGAAATTTGAGCAAAGAGGACTGTGATTAAGTAGTCATTCCGCGGTGCTCGACTCGCTTGAGCTAAATTCGAACAACAAGTGAATATCTGTCATTATCGAAAATCTCTGTATCTTTAACTTACTGAAGATTTCTTTACGGCTGGGCGGGTTGACTCCTGAAACAAAACTCAGGATATCATGACAATACTTGACGAATCGAGTGGAACCTGACATGTTGAAAATGCTTTGAACATCCCGTGTAGCATGAAATGTAGAGAATAAAATGGTTCCAAACAAAGAGCATAACGTTCAAAAAACACATTTTATCTAGGGTAAAGTAGGGTAGAACGATTGATTCAAATTATTTGAGCGTTTACTTGTTATCGAAAAAAATTCAAATAAGATGGTGGATCTGAATTTCAGCATCCGGTTACTTAATACAATACTATGCGAATAATAACCAACATTTCGGATAGATTATCATGCCCATCGTTTGCGCGTTTTTTGCGCAAACAGCACCAACAACAATTTATCAGTAATTATTATCAGTACCATTAATAAAAAAAATTCCAAATCTGCAAAGCTGGTACCAAAATCCAGTATTGCCCATGCGCCGGGAGCAATCCAATATATCCTTGCCGGTCCTTTCCAGTTCCCAGGCAAAGAAAGCCGTGAAAATGATAGTGAATCTAGGTGACCAGCGAAAATGGTGCATAATTCTGATGACTTTAGTTCGTCCGATTTCATTTAGGTTGAATAAGCAGAAAAAAGTTACATTTCAAAATCATTCATTTTGGAATGTTACATTTTTCTGTTCAATCAACCCGGTAGAAACTTGCACTTCTGTCTTGAAATACAACGAAACATATTGTGTGTAAGTTTCATTCAGAATTAGGCAGACAAAAAGTTACATCCCGAAATTACTGATTCTGAAATGCTACTTGTGTGCTGCCTAATCAACCTAAATGATACCGAACGAACTGAAGTCATCAG
>JAFFZH010014879.1:63050-145856 GCA_018420115.1 Euura saliciscinereae | reverse complement strand
CCCCCCGCGGTGTCATTTTTTCAAGTAATTCGACACCCTTTGGAACGAAATCGGGATATGATAGGAACATAACGTAATAGAGTCGTGGGGTGGTATCAACGCCCCAGATCTGAAAATGAGCGAGCGTAACGAAAGTCCAAAGTCGGCAGAAAAATTAGCAGACCTCGCGATCTCGTATCTCGTATCTCAGAGCGAAAACGGTCAGTGCTCCCTTTGGACGCGGAGATATATACACGGAGACACTGTCCCGTACGAACAAAAGGCGCTGCACCATGGATGCAGTGAACGAAAAAATGAAGATAAAAGTAATCCTCTATCGGTTACATAATGCCAGTCAAGTCCATCGCTCAACTAGTTTATCGGGCTGACAGGTCTCCCCGGCTGACATATGTCGCCTTGATCGGGGCTAACGTACCTACGTATAAATAAACACACGTATACTCGCTGTGACTTCAAGATGCAGCATATACTCGCACGTATACCAATAGATTCGGCTGCCACACGCGAGTGCGGCGATCGATATTTTATTTCCAACACCCCGATAAATAGATAGACGTTTGCTACTAAACTAGACGCCCCGTCATACGTCCTGCGAAGCTGTCCGCGATTTATGCCGCAAAGTTTCTTTTGTCGCACTGATGCTATTTGTTAGGATAGTATATACCGTGTGATTTCGTGGATGGTCACCGTGGATCAACTCCTGGGTATATGCAACTGAGATGACGTTAATTGTTGCTGGATAAAAAGCAGAACGCGTGATTGGTCATCAACGATCGGTGTCATCTCAGTTGCGTATACTCGGGAATCCAAACAGTGACCATCCACGAAATCACACGGTATATAAAGCGATTTGCGCACTATTTCGCGAATTCTTCTCTTACATCAGTGACATAGAGACTTTCGTCGCTTTGACAAACGTAGATTTATTCTATCATTCCGGTCACGCATAGAAGAAAGCGTTGGATATTGCGAAACGAAATGAAGTGACGTTAGTTTAAAAGATATCAGTTATTCATTTTTTTTTCTTTTGGTTAGGGTTTATCATCGTGGTCCGATTAAAAGAAACGGTTTCAACGGAACGGGCCTCGAGGAGGAAAAGTTACCGCAGAGATTCGTCGATTAAAAATGTATAAAAAGACACCGAGTTTAAATTCAGGCTGTGTATGATACAATACGTACGTACGCTCTGAGTAAGTACGCTACAACGGAATATAGATCTTGTTACGGAACACAAAGGCACCGAATTTTTACGCAAGGAAACTCGAGCCGTTGTACGCACGGCGCAAAGGGCGCTGATGCCAACCCGGGTGATACGTGAGTCGAATAATTTAGCGATTTCGTTACGCTCTTGTTATTCGGACATGATTCAAATTTTTGGGGTAGAGCCGATCCGACGAGTCGAGATAACGGGATCGAAACCACGTCTCAATCCGCGACGGGTGACCGACGTAACTTTTTCGTAGACGAAATAGTTCGAGAGCCCGTGATGAGAAAAACGATGATCCTCTCGAGGCCCACGTCTGTGATTAGGATTCACTGAATCTGCATAATTGGTGGTGGAAAGGAGATATTATCGTACGATAGAACAGGTGATTTAAGTAACGTGATTTGTCATCGTTCGAGGAGCTCGTTGATGGGAAAATTACCATTGGACCTGTTAGGAAATCAAAATCTACACACATACCTCGAGGCTCGTATTATCATGCGTATATTCGAATAGTTCCGAAATAACTTACCAAAATCTACATACACGCACCTCATAGAGTCTCTCGAGTTTTACGTTCTGATAATCGCGACATACCCGTGGATACGACCAAACGACAGTAATCACCGACGATTGTCTCGCTAGGATATTCAAAAATTGCCTCACACAGGATTGCGGGACTTGAATCCACTCTGTCCCACTGTACGAACGTTTTCGTTTCGCAATGAGGAGGGATGCGTGTCCGAATCGCGAATACTATATAATACACTCTCGATACTAAAATCTACCGACATACGACTTTGTGAAAAAAACAAAACAAAGCGAGCGACCTCGCCTACGGAGAAAGGCGCTCCGCTAACAGGAAACGGCGATATTCGGAGAGCGAGAGTCATCCACGGCTTACAGTTCAGGCAAAGCGGTTGTTTGGTGCTGAAAAAATGAATGTGTACCATATACATCTCAGTGTATTTCAGCTTAGAAGGTATAACTGGCCGGGTGATAGTTACGTAATCGTGTTACGTAAGGGAAGAGGGGTTGAGGAGCGAGAGGTGGGTCCCTACTTTTCAAAATATACGGCTTCTTTTTCAAACTAATTACAGATTAGGATTAACTCAAAGGGGAAGTTCGCTCAAGTTACGAGAACGTCGATCACCCCCCAATTTTCTTTACTGTTTCGTAACTGTCTATTCGGTTTTTTTCTTATTCTACAGCTACTATTGTTATCTACAGATTCAATCTCGCATTGTCGGTCTCACGCACCTGATCCACTCGGTTCAAGGACTATCCACATCAATGTCCTAGCCTCCTATCACTCACCGAGAGAACATTCGCGAAGGCGGTCTTCGGGTTCTTCTGCACAGTCCCGCGGTCGTAATGAGAGACTGGAATTTCTAATCAGGGTTCCTCGAATCCTCGAGCAAATGGAATAGAATCCGCGTTGTATGCGTTAGGCGTCCATCGAATTCGAGAGGAGAACCTTGTTCTTGGGAGACTGGATCCGAGATGATGTGAAGTGAGTTAAAAATGGAAACCCGGGACTGTGCGTGGGCTGCATAATACCTACATACGACCTACACCAAAAGAAAACATGCGCTCGAGTGGTCCGAGGATCGAGGGAGTCCTGGGGCCACCCAGGCAGTCGAGAGGTCAAGATTTTATCGAAACAGTGTTCTCGGATCTCATAGACAACGATAAATATCAGACCATGAAACGTTACGACTGCGGGTTCTGATTCATGTGAAATTCATCATTGCGAAATGTCATCCACAGAAACGGCTTCTGTGTCTAAGAGGAATCGAATTATCCCCGCTCCCTCCTTGTCTCCTCACGAGACTCGCAGGAATACCGTAATTGCCTTATCGCGGATACCCCAACGCACTTTGCTTCGAATTACAAAGATGCGATTGGAGGCTTTTGCGGAGCACGCGTCGCTCGATATCTTTCACGCGATTGTGCCATGAGGGACGCTGTTGTTCGGTTTTCACCATTCCCACGCCCACAGACTGCAGCGAACCTCCTAAGGCTGCTTCCAAGACCTAATGCCAACCGCATAAACTCGTCACAGGTTATCCTCAAGCTCGGTCACAGCTCGGTTGATCAGCTCCGCTACCGACTTTCGGATCGTTCTTCTTTATTGGTTCGGAGGAGGCTCGTATTTATTGACCGACAACTGAATCCTTTCAACAGCCACTTCGCTACCGAATGCATCCGCACATGAATATCCACTTGGATACCGTGTCGCGGCGGCGGGAATACAAATGTGAATCGGTAACGGTGGTGTAGCACCAGCACCGCACATAGGTCGGGTTAACCAGATCTGGTTAGCTAAGGTCAGAGCCCAGATCAGAGACCGTGCAACTTTCTACGAAACACCTCCGCGCCTACGGGCGAATCGTGTGTATCTATGAATGTGTAATGTGACTGTGTGAATTTCGTCCTGAAGCAGGATGCGGGATGACGTGGCAGATCCTTCAGGTTTCCTTTCGGAACGCGGAGGTGCGAGGCGAGGTGTGGTGAATTTGGAGCGAAGAGAGGTTCGGGTAAAAAGTGAGGAAATAAAGAGATAACGAAAATTCCCTCGAGAATTCTCCTCCTTATAAACAGATATACGTGATTTTGTTCAACCATGCACTCCCCGTGACGAGAAAAGACGCTGAGTGCAAAGGCATGCTTTCGCTGATAAGCCTCCGCCTCAAGAACCGCGGTATCCTCTCTTCGGCAGGCCGCGGCGCGGTGGACCCGTGAAATTCGTAATTAATTATTATTGGCATATGGTCGCGTGTCAGGCCTCTTCACGGTTTGTTTCACATAGGAAGGAGCGGAACCCTCCTCTTCATCTCGGCGTTTAACCCCGCGAGATTATTATTATTCTTCTTCTTCTTCTTGGAAACGAGAAGGCTGCAGTGCGCGGTTTAACTTTTGCGAAATGAAATAATATTAAACCGAAGGCGAAGGGAGAAGATTTGCTGCCCGCAGTCAACTACTCGTAGACGTAATTGCCGAACAAAATTACTGCTCGGTTCTGTGAATAGTAGTTCAGACAGCGGCTGCCGTATGTCTTGGGATTTTACTGGACCTAAATTCTCGTGGAAACAGAAATAGAAAACGAAAGGTATAAAGTCATCCGAACACTTTTTCCTATGATGAATACTTCATGGGGTACAAAAATTGTGTGTAAAAAAAGCTATTTCTGTGACATGCGCGTAAAGTGACTCTTTTTCCTGGCGATCCTGAGGCAAAGACTTTATGCCGCAACTTTGGACTGCGCACTTTAAACTGCGCATCAAAGCTGCGGTGAAAAGACTTTATACCGTAAGCAGGAACTCAGTTATGAAAAGCGCCACTTTACGGATCAAGTGGAAAAGTGACTTTTTAATGCCTGTACCGTAACAAAAAGATACATACATCTGATCTGAATAATTATTCATCCGAGTATACGAGAAATCTGTGAGGAAGTGACGAGCAGATAATCTGTCAGACTTGCATCGGTGTCGAATACTCTGCGTCTAGTTTTTGAAATTAGTATCAAATTACGGAGTTATCGGACGGTATCGTCGCTCTCGGTTGCGCAGTGACGTTCTCACATCGAGTAAGATCTGTATCGACTCGGTATTAATATTAATATCTCATAAATATTCGAGACAAGATCGATGCGGTTGTCCGCCCTATTTGTTCGACCAGGGGATCGGAATCGACCTTATACCGACAATTTGAGAAATTGAGAGATGTCCAACGGGGTGACGACGGATCCTACGGGCTTGAAGAAAAAAAAAAGAATCTGGGCGTGGCCGCATCCGCGCCGCCTGGACCACTGGACCAAAACCCGAACCCGATTCAGATCTCAATAAACCCGAATATCAACGCCTCGTGAACGCTGACGGGCGGAAACACGGAATTTCAGGGTTAGCGAACTTTCGTTATGCGCAATTGAAATCGTGTTTACGTTCGGTCATTTTTTAGGTCTATCATTCGAGATGGACGATGGTAGATTAAAGTTGGATACAAAGTTTAGCCTGAAAAAATTTACGGAGAATCATAAGAAAAGTGTTACAAATTTGTTTACTGTTTTTAGAATTATTTCCAGTAAGGTTCTACGTTCTTTGGGACTAAACAAGTTCGAAGATCGTCAGCCTAATATTCATCGGTCGGTAAAGTAGTGGCGATTTTCGTTGCTTATGCACAGGATCACCCGTAGCGCGATCTACCGCTTATGCTACAAACGGAAATCGTTACCGCGTCGATAAGAAATCGAATTACCCCAGTCGGTAAGCAGATTTTGCTTCAGATGAAGAGGAACGTTGATTTTCAAATACCTAAGGGACCATAATCTGACTGGAAAAATATTGAAACTAATTTTGCCAACGTAAATTGAATACGTACAGGATTTAATCACTGCCTGAAGAAATCGATGAAGATTTCCGAATTTTTTTGACTTTTGGATTTTGTAATTGCGAAACTATCGCATTTGTGACAGACCATATGATTAGCTTTCGTTGTTGGATTCGTTTGGAAGGGTTTTAAGACGCAGTGATTATATTTTTGGAATATTTATTCAAGTACAGGTTATAATATATAGGATATAACGTAAAACATTCCTAGTATTATTCCTGGCATAATATCGTCAATTATCATTGTTTCTTTTCCTCAATGAGAGCACATAGTAATTTAATAAATCATAGATGAAAAGATGTGCCCCATGAATATTGTCCATACATACAATAATTTTTTAAATCAATGGTAATAATTATAATCATAATCTTCATTATAATTCGACGGTGGAGTTTTGTCAAATTTATTTATAAGGATATTCAACAATGGCGACAGAAGTAATAAAATATAATAAAATATAATGTTCAGGACGCTCGACGCTCCACTGTCCAATCATAATATATTTATATATATGTATATACACACACAAGTAAAATAGTAATGGTTTAATATCTACAGTACAGAGGCTCCCGTCTGATTGATGACGTTAAGCCTCCAGTGGATATGTTTCCTTGGATATCGACAACAATTAAATAATCGGTGTATCATCTTAACATTAAATTGTCTACATAACCCAAGCAAGAATAACGTCTTCTGTCTATACTTCACCTGGGTCATTTATTTACACATTGCCGGACATAAAACGTTCAGTTATTCAACCTCAAATCTAAGCAGGAATTAAACCCTTTTTATTTATAATTATTACGATTATAATATTTATAGTCAAATAGTTTTTTTTGAATAATTACAAGTTGAGCTATCCCACGATTTTTTTCTCTACACTCTACGATTCACGACCAACGATATTACCTAGGATTATTAATCAATTTATCTAGCTAATCGTAAAAAACGATAATTTTTATCAACTCCATGTTTTTCTACTATAATAATTGCTTTTTTTCTTCTCTTTCTACTATGAAATCATCATTAAACTCTACATCTATACACATACTTAAAGGTATAATATCATCGCCTTGCCTATTCAACAGATTCAATCGAACAAGGCGTTCCAGCTTTGATCTTTTATATAAATATGGCAAAATTTTCCCCCATAAAAAATATATATATATTTACAAAAGTATCAAAGACTCGTGACTATAAAATTATGGATTTGATTTAGGGGTTTTGCGTTTTCACGATTCAAGACCTCGTCCATAATAGGTGATAACTAATCTCGTTCATCTATGGCTTATACAATCTACACACAATATAAACGGGGCAGAACAATAAATTGACGTAAATAATCATGTGAGAGTAACAAGTAGTAAATTATTGTTATTATTATCTTTTTTTATCTATACAAAAATTCATATCACATTATAATATCGAACCCATAATAGCTTCACGCGCCGAATTGATATAAATTATGATTTCTCGTTTTCATATATATGTATTTACAAAACTGCAACAATTCGGCGCGGTCGCGTAAGTTATCAATTCTTTCATCCATAAAGAATCGTGATCCATTCGATCTAATTAAACGATTTATTGAAACGCGATCTCACCTAAATTTTCCTTCTTCAATAATTCAATGACCAATAAGAAAAAAAATAACGTAAAATATGTTTATAAATAATTTAATAATACTCATTCACACATTAACCAATAATTCCTCCAGCCTCAGACATAAACTTCGCCTCTCTTGCTCCCCGGAACGGCAGTGGTTGTCCCAGAATTCGATTCCCGATTAGAACCGGTACTAGTTTTCCTCGGAAGTTCCGGGGGCGGCTTAGGCGGTTCTCTACTCAAGCTTCCCGCCCTGTGACGGACCTCCGTCTGAGCCGGTAAGAGTCTATCAGCGGCGACAGGGCTCACTTGGACACCGTAAGAGTGTGGGATTCTCTGATGCAATCCCGGGGAATGGGGCAACGACATGCTGCGATCTTCGCGTGGCTGCGGCACCGGGGGTCCAGGCAGGGACGCCGACCGTCGTCCGCGGCCGTCGACGACCTCCGTCACGATGTAACCGCTCAATTTCTCCGGACTCATCAGGATCGGTGAGCGATCGCTGTAGCCATCGAACACCGGCGAACTTCCGTGACTCGTGAGCGGACTCGTTCGCTCTCCGATCAACGGCGTCGATCGATCCTCCTGTCCGTTGATGCTCCCGCTCCTGCTGCTTCCCGACTCTTCCTCGCTGGTATTGACCTCCGTCAGGGTCGCCTGGATGCTGGGCTGTCCGTGGATGTCGCGTATCGGGGACGACGTCGTCGTAACGAAACCGAGCTGCGTCAGCTGGCTGACCGTCACCGGCGTCAGGGTTACCGGGGCCACGAGACCAGCGCTCGTCAACGTCGGGGACAGAACGGCCTGCGCCAGGGCCGCGGTTCCGGGTTTCCCTCCCTTCGGACTTCCCTCGGTTTCTTGGATGGGCGAGAGGACGACCTGCACTACTGGTAGGTCAGGGTAGTGACCGTTGGCCGGTAGCTGGTGCATAACTCCGACTACCCCGGCTCCTATGTTGGCGGCGTTGCTGGCTGACAAAGCGAGACGCTGCTCTCGGTCCACTACCTCCTTGGTCACGTCTGGCGTCGGGATGCGGGGTCTGTTCTTCAGCGATACTGGAATCGAGTTCAATTTCGTCAGCGTTCCTGCAATTCCAAATTATACGCGTTTCTATCTAACTTTATTTTTCGTCTTTCGATCTTTTTTCCATGAGGCCCTGATCGATGAAACGGAGGCAAATGAGAGGCAAAAATGATGAAAGATTTGTATCTCGTTTCCCACAAACGTGAGACTTTTTTTGATCGGATCCGCGGATAGGGAGTCGAGGTTTAATGAAGGTATGGGGTTGCATAATCACCTTGGCGACCCATTCGCTGACTCCTGACGCTTTTCCGGCCTACGATACGATCGTACAAGGACATCTTCTGGTTGGGGTTGGTGGCCTGTGGGAGGCCACCGGCCTCCGGGCTGCTGTAGACGCTATTGTGCCTGTTCCTGGAAAAAAATCCTCCTCCACTGCTGTAAGTTGTTGAAGAACTCCTCACCGATCCCATCCTCGTGATTTGACGTTGTAGCCAATTTTTTCTTCTCTCAACCAAAGGCGTGTCGACACTCTCCTGAAATATTTTAAGACAAATTATGAAAATAGAATTCGGTGACCTTTTCTGAACGAATCTCGAAGACCGCGGATAGTGAGCAAATTTACGTCCAAAGAATTTGAATTATCTCTCGGTTTACTAAATTTCAGGATTTTTTTAGTAGTTTTTTTCACTCTGAAACGGGTTTTTTCTAGGTATAGCTATAGTCGAAGAAGAACCTGAAATCTGGTTATCCTTGAACCTCGGACGACTGTGAATTTGAATAATTCTCTACTTTTGGGTACATTTGTAAAAACTTTTTTGAACATCGAGCTCTTCTACTTACATAGTCGGCGTACATGTCGTCCTGATGGCTTTTCCGGTGCTGGTTATGGTTGTGGACCTGAGTGCCCAGAAGTACGTTGGCGTAAAGAGCGTCACTTTCTTTGACTTTGTAGTGTTCGGCCGAACCCTTAGGCTCTTCTCGTCTGTACTGTTCGCTCGCTACCGTGTACGGCAAATCCTTTGGAACCACATCGTCCCAATATTGATCCTTCAAAAGCTCCGGATGTTCCTCGTGCATCTCGTCGACGATCATGTATCCCGCCTGAAAGCATGAATCGCCGTTAATCGAATGGCCTAACATACAATCACGTCAACGTTGCTTCAAAATCGTAATTCGATTAAACACTAAAAACTTTGATCGTCCGCTTTGCTAGACATTCTTCACGGTTCCAAGAAGTCGTTTGGCTAATCGACATGCCATTTAATCAAACAAACTGTACACGTAGACAAAATTCCCCTTTTGTTTTTCATCGTTAAATTTCGAATAGTTCGAAATTCATCCGTCTTATCGGAGACGGAGATTTCAATTGGCTTAGTCACACGTTCCGTTGCAGAATTGTTGTTCTTCATTATCGCCAGGTCTCCGCGGTTGGTGTAACTGATAGCGTAACCGCGGTTTGTCACGTTTTTGCATAAATGTACCAGTCGGTTTTCTGATTCCATTTTATTCAAGCCTCTGACGTTTTTCAGCATTCCTTTCTTCGAAAATATTGGATCATCTTATTTGCCAGGCAAAAAGTGTTTGCGAATTTTAAAACGATAAAAAATCGTCGACTAGGCTGCAAGGTCACCGGTAAGGAAGGACGCTCAGTGCGTTTGCTCGAATATACAAATAAAGAATCGTGAATTTATTTCACCTAGGTATGCTATTATATATGACCATTAATGGACGCCGATCATTACCAGCTGATCTTTCGTCATTCATTATCCGCACGTCCTTTGGCTTCGCGGATTTCTTGCGTGTTTATAACCAACCTCATGGCACACCCAGACACTTGACTCTGGTAATAGACGTGATAACATTCCGTCGATTTTGTGGCGCAGTAAGTGAGGATGATCAGAGACCGAACGAGCAATGGTGGCTAATTACCAATTACCATTTGCAAATTGGAAATTACCGCTTCCGGTTTTAAAACACGTTTTACAAGCGTTTACAATCTTCATTGCAGATTATGCATACCTTTATGTGTCGATCTATGAGCCAGTTCAACTCGATGTCGTCGTCATCCTCGCCGAACGGATTTATCAGGACTTCGGCAACCTTCAGCCACCCAACGTAGAAGCAGAACTAGACATTTTTTCAAAATTGTATCATCTCTCGTCGGTTGTCATTTTCAATTGATTGAATCAGGATTCGGTATAAATTATCGTCCAAATTACCTGCAACGCTGTGAAGAAAGGAAAGTACATGTCTGGCTCTTCGTATTTTCCGCTCCCACCTCCCTCAGCCTGTGGTATAAATTGGCGGCCCAAAAGTGCCGCGAAAAAGTAGGCGTAGAGGGACAACGTCACCACCTGTAAGAATAAAAAGACAATTTTCTGATGAAAAGCGGCTATCATACAGTTCCGAGATGGGTTGTGGGATAGTTATAACCGGTACTTGCACCACTTCTCTTCGTTGGATGGATGGCTGCAGGTGTGAGGATTGAAATGAAGTAATTAAGCTGTATCTAAAGTTCTACTGTCTCTATTGTTGCACAGACGGTGTTTATTATAAATTCGGCCACGCACGTGATTCTTGAACAGATTTTTAACGATTTTTCGATATCACACCGTCTGACGCGGAAGGTTAATTTCGTTAGCCCCGCAGCGACGGTAGCCGTGGTTTAATTAACTTCTGGTATATTTCATGGGCACGAAGTATATCGACGTTCTCGAAATCGTCGATTTTTAATATCCACGAGACTTCGTTACGTTCTTAACCCTGTATCTGAGATCCTGAAAAATCACGCACGTGTGCATCAATCGAATCGCGCTGCTGATCGAAGGCCTCGGGCAATCGACTCGATACGAATTAACGGTAAGGAGTTCGCCTTGACCTATGGATGAGATAAGAGACAAACTCGCTTCTGACTCCTCGCCGTTAATTACGGCCGCAAATATTTGTCTGCGAGCATACTAAGTCGCAAGAATTTCCTGGAAACTTGACGTTAACGTATCTGTCGGTACCGCCGTTGTCGAGATTTCGTTCCTGGAACCAATCACACGGAGTAGCTTGCCCAACATGACTGGATAAAAAATCGAAAAAGACTGCAGTTGCTATTCGTACGTCCGCTAGACGCCCTAGGGTACAGCTAACACCGATTCTCCGGTCGCTACGCCGATAAACCTTCAGACAATCAATTGATCAATGTGTGGGGAACAAAAATGTTCCAATCGCCTGAAAAAGGCTCACCCGACTCATACGCACGTTCCACGTTGTCGATACATCAGCTACTTAATCAGTGCCTCACGTGTGTTATATCTTGAATTATGTGTATCAAGGACCCGATCGTCGAGGCGTTGCCCAAGGGCACCAGGAACCGGTAGACGTCTGTCGAGTTCTTATGTAAAATTGTTTTTCTTTGAAAAAGGAAAGAAAAAAAAAGGAAATACCCGATCTTCTGGATCATTAGAATATTATTCAGACGACGGTATCGATTCCATCTGCTATTTACCAGTCCGTTGGTCGACTGAAACGGTCGGTGGGATTGAATCATCTTTTTTTTCCATTTGTTTGTATGTAATTTTATATGTCCAATGATCATCCGGCATAATATAGGAGAATATTATATAATTATTGATCGATAATAAGATCACCTCACTATAAATAGAAGAAAAACAAAATGATCCTTTTGCCAGAAGACGTACTCTGTAATATCGTAGTGATCCTAAAGAAGCATTGCCCGGTACGTCGTACGTGAGAAAGCCTAGTTATAGCCGTTTAAACCGCCTGGATGGATGGCTTACGTCGTTACCCTACGTCGCAACAGCCGTTACCGTAACCTGGAACGCTGCCTGATTGGCGAGGTGCGAATGTGTGGAAGCTTAACGCAATTTTCTAGATGTTTAGAGAAAACCGATTTTTTTTTTTTTGATACAAAATCAGACTGAGAAAAATATTGTTATCGCATTCTATGATTGACTATATCATAGTTTTGCCATGTTTGACCCATACGAATGGTAACGATAACTAGAAATTTATCCGAGTGCAGCAATTTTCAGAAACCCTTTCAATCGCGTTAGTAGGATGAAAGAATCTGGGGATTTGGAGACCGGAAGTCGATAACCACGTGGTTCCAAGTCCCCGGTGCAGATATTGTGGCGGTTCGGAGTTAGCGCACGCTTCAGATTTGAATCGTTGAAAAGCCTGCGAGGTTTGCTCGTTAGAGAGAAACTATGCCCTCCTCACGTAATAAGTTCTCGGTATAACAACGCGAGGATCGCGGAAGCTATGGAACCGAAGTGAAATTCCCGGAGTATGATTGTTCCTAGAATCAATTCCACCGTCGTAACATGACTGAAATGATTGAACACTCGATAAGACACGCGAAAATTAAAATTGTTCGTAGATTTCCACCGAGCTTCCTGAAGTCTCGAACGGAATCGATAATCCCTCGCTGCTGTCTGTACTATGGAGTTATTAGGCCATTCAGTTTCTATAACAGGAATTCGCTCGACGCCATCGCGACTTTGATACTCACGATTGAATCGTCGTTCTTTTATACTATTGCGAAATGAATCTTTCGTTTGTTTTTCCATAAGGATCTGATAGTGGAAAAAAATATTACTTGGAAACTGAGGTTCGAGTTGTTGCACCTATACTTAGAAATGTACAACTGTGCATTCAAAACAGTTAGGGATTTGTGTAATTACTGTAAATCGAGCCACTGGTGCCTTCCTCGATTCTCTGTTTGTTATTTCATCCGTTGGCTTGACTCTGAGCCAACAGAATCTTAGGAACTCGCGGAATCCCTCGCCTCGTTCCGAAGACTCCCGTGGGATTGACCGCGTGTCCGACGAAGAAAAATCGTAGAAAGACCCGGCATGTCCACCGGGCAACACGATCACGCGTCTTCAGGAGTTGAGTCGCGCGTGACTTCCTGCGGGCGGACACTTGTTTCACGCCCAGTAACGACCGACGACGCGTGGCTTGATATTTCTCGATCGCATACGCAGTCAGCATATTCCGTCTGATTTGCGCGTGTGCAATTTTCAATCGAATCGTTAACGTGCGAAATACTTTCATTCACGGTCGTGAATTACAAATGTGGAAAAATACACTCTGAAATTGATCTAGAAGCTACAATATCAGAATGTCTACGTGAGGGAATGCCGATTATCTCTATAAAATATAATGACGTTTGCTAATTAGAAAATGTCTGTAATGCGCGACGTTGCCTGATGAGCAATTATACCGTTGCGTAATCCTAATTATAAATACAAAACATCTTTGACGACGTGCAACGCGACATATTTTGCTCTAATTTCTTCAAGAGTTTCTCTAAAATACTCTTCCTCTCAATCGGTTATAAAAAATTCTTTTCATGTCGTAGTTTCCAGTTTGGAAATGACGCAATATCCGTCCGCTATGCGCCTCTGCGATCGGGAATGATATGCAAACGATGCAACGTTCCCATATTCATAAACTGACGCAATCGATTCATCTTCGGTTCTCGGATTCCTTCCAGGTAAAAATCAAACGAAGCATATCGCACGTAATATCAAAGTTTCACGTTACCTGGGTGTAGACCAGAGGCACGCACACAGTGTCGTACCCTATCAGAGCTCCGAGACGTCTTCGAATATCGCTCAACTCGACGAGGAGGGTTTGGACGACCTGGTCGCTCGTTATCAGGGCCTCTTTCCGAGCCCTGTTGATTATGTTCGTCGCCCACACCAGCGGCATCCAGTACTTTGACATGGCGGCCTTTTTGTTCATCATTTCGAATATCTTCTTCTCCGATTCCATCATGAGACCTGTAACGATCAAAAGAAACGAAGATGCTCAGTTAACGAGTCGGGGACGTCACGGTGATTGAGACGGTAAAAAAAATAGTCGGATAAGAAAAATATCGAACGAATTGTAAAGTGTATTTTCCTCGAGATTTGAGAGATTTACCGTTTTACCGCAGATCATTATCCGCGGGTGTTTAACGTCTAGACTTCGCGGGTCTTATCGTCTAGCGGCTGACAAGCTACCGTGTTTAGAAAGTTTCTGAATATATGTTAACTTCATGCCCATTATATTCGCTACTGGCGTTACCCGGCTGCTTCCTAAACTCTCGATTTCTAACCAATTCGAAAAACTATAAGTTTTTACATAGTCTCGACGACTTTGGGCCATTATTTTAAATTGCGTCGTACATCTACACAGACGGAGACGGAACATCTATACCGCCAGACACGCGACGTTGTTATTCAACGAATGAAGAGCGAATATCTACCAGATGCGGTACATACTATAATTACTTTATTGTAATACTTCAACCGAACATCTACATCAACGCGAGTAATTACCGCACCGTAGACACTGGCTTGTTTTGCTGAAATTGAACACGAATCCTCCGATAACAATAATTCACAGGTGTAACGAAGCACGAGCTTCGGAATGAAATTAGAAGCGATTACACAGGCAATCACGACAGTCTTGATGGGGAAAAAAATAGCGTGATTAAGTAGTGATTTGGAATCGAGGAATTGATCGATTCTTGTAACGCGAAGGGATCGGTCGTCTGCTACCGGATACGAATAATGTACATTTTGAACTCTTATTAGTCAGCTTATTGTGACGAAACTGTGCATAACCTTAACACCACGTCCCTTGAGATAGTTTCGCAAAAACCGATCTACCATTGTACACAAGCATCTGGGATCTCATAATAACGGGACGTTGCTATTTCGCGATGTATTCGTTAGCGTCGCGACGCCCCGTCAAACCTGCTTCGATTTTACAACCGACTATTTTTCGTCAATTAGTTCATTCCGTATTGAATACCGGGTATAATTATCCGATCAATAAAAATTTTTGAATGGAGTTGGGAAAAACATTCTATTCTGTCCAGTCAATTAACGGTGGAGAAAAATTGCCTCAATTTTCCAGATCGTTACGCGAATAATACCAAGGCTTCTTTTCTCTTATTTCTTGTTTCTTTTCTCACTTTGACTCAGCTTGGCTCGGATTTTTCCAGAAGAGGCAAATACACCGAGGTAGCGTTGAATTCTTCGCACGGCAATCAATTGTGCAATAATCGTAACGGGTACTGCGAGAAACTAGATCAGGCATTTACATTAGCCTACTTATACAGAATTGAAATACATGGTAACGAAACATCGGTGATGAATTATCACTGTCATCTGTTCGTCTTTTTCTTCAATGACAATTCAATCGCTGCTTCATCGATCGTAGAAAGTTCAATACCTGAGCTAGTAAAAATTCGTTTTCGTAATAATTATCGAACTATCGTGAAATCTCGGTTGTATGTGCAATGGTCAACGAATTAAGTCAAGGAAAGACATTTCCGCAGTTTCGTTTATCGATTGGCAATCTTTCAACGACTCGCGGTTGTCCCAGGAAGTCCTTGAAATTTGTGTCAGGTATCTGAGAACGCAAGTGTCTCCCGCAGGAATAGATTTAAAAGCGAGAAAACACAGTCGATTCGAACCTGCGGAGAAAATAAACGCATTCTCGTACATTTTTTTTTTATATTTTTCGAAAAAGTATTTCGATTGGAAATTTTTTTCCACATGTAACACTGAACAGAGAATCCGAGGAAAGAAAATTCCCAGAGGTTTTATCGGTGATAGAAAATAAGCAGTCGGAAATCTAACTAATCGTGAGGCTGTATCTGCAAATTTGGTAATTCCACGTCGAATCGCCGAAAAAAAAAACGGAAAATTTTTCCTCAACATCTTTGATCTTGACCAAAATTTCAGGAAACATTGCATTCCACTGGAATCGCTGTGAAAACAAGTTTGAAGAGGGTATTATTTCGTTGAGAGCTAAAAAAAATTGAAAAAAAGAGTTGAAAACAACATCTAGATGTAAAAATGTAGGACATTTGTTGTCCATACGACGACTTTTAGTTTTCTGCTGTCTTGATTTTTACAATTGAAATAATAATCTCGTCAAACTTTTTCCCCAGCTTCACAATAGTGTGCGCTACGTCATATAAAATAACCAGGCAAATCGAAAAAAAATTCAGCCCTAGAAGTACGGACTGGGTGGAAGGCAAACTTGAAAAATGACGTTTTTGTCGTTTTATTCAGTACTTTAGGGAAGTTAAATGGATTTTTCGATAACTATTCTCCAATGAAATTGAATTTTCTTTTCGCCATTCTTTTACTTGTTGAAAAACGAAAAGATTCATGTACCTATGAGTCCCATTATCCGCTTTCAGAACGATCTTATGAGCAAGAAACGCGTGGGGTGAATATTCACCCCAGTCCGTACTTTAAGGGTAGAAAAAGTCTGTACTTCCAGGGTTGATGTTTCGAATAGAGACCAATTCTTCGTATCTCTACGGCTGGTCATAATTATGCTATGGTAGCCCGATTCATAAGCTTGAAGATGAGCCCCAGTCGAACCTCCTGGCTCGATCCAGTCCCGAGATATTAGCAAAAATTCACGTTTCGTAAAATTGTTTAAAAGTGGTTTGTTTTTTCAAATCGTTGTACGTGAGTTGTCTTCTAGTGAAATACAAAGTTTCATCAAGTTTTGGTCGTAATCAGAAGGTGTGAGGTCCAAAGGGTGTACGATTTGACTGATAAATGTGACAAACGATTCGACATATTCTCACATCCAGGGATAAAGACCGAATCGATTTTGCGGAAACATTGTCAACAGCGTCGAAGCTTGCGTCAATGCAAATTCGGGTTACGGTTACTCAACGCATCTCCTGCAAAAGTGAAAAAAAGTAAACGTTGCAAAATTAATGGCAATAACATCGCGTGAACTGACATTATTTCAGTCTAGCTCGAGGGTTCGTATTATGTCATCGAAGTGACGACTTTGCCAGTTCAGAGATATGACCAAGAGATATTATGATATGTACTGCCGGACTTGTCCCGAATAAATAATTGCGCAATCGATCACACGGTGATACGTAGCGAGTGTTGTTTCGGGTTGACTGGGCCCCTTACACCTTTGCACTGGCTTATTTTCCTCCGATTTCGACCTCTGGCCGGGTCCTCGGACAGCAAGTTGTGCCCGGAATTAGTAAATTCCACTGAATTTCTGGCCTCGGTACAGCACAAATTGCGAAAGATATTTGTTCACTGACCATTCGGGTTTCTAATCATCGTTATTCTCCCGGCATCTGCAGGCGATGATGACAGCCGTCAAAATAACAAATTTTCATTATTTACGAGGCTGTTGCGATCTTGAACGGCCTACTCACGGCTCAACGGAATATCATTATCCCGGTGTGAGTGACACCTAGATTCTAAACAATTGCCAATAAATTCTCGCCTTCTTCGCTAATTAGCATAAAGGAAATTACGACTTGATAGCCTGGTAATTATATAGCTCTGCATCGCGACGACAAAATCTGTCGTCTAATCGTAAGCCGACATCACGTCGACTGTTAATTGATTTATCCGCCTGTCATTAGCGTCGGCGACAATCCGCACGCGAAAGCAGCGATGGGCGAAGAAAGTAAAAGGTTCGATAACCACAGTCTCTGAATGTCAAAGTTTATTGCGCGCCAGTTTTGTTTCGCATAGTTGCTATTTTATCGTATCTAAGCCGCGCAAGCGATACGAAAAATTGGCAATTAGAATGTACGCCCGAGAGAAGTATTCGCACTATTCGTCTACCTACGTATGAACTTTCTCCGTGGATTATAGCCACCGAAAATAAAGTCCCGTTTCGATTCCTACGCGTTTGGATTGTCTTCTTTTCCTCAACACAGAATTGTTTATCGTTCATATTCCAGCCTAACATTGAAACATGTGCAAAAGGAATTTCGGACGTGACCTTAGACCGCGCATGTGATATCAATAATGCATCGTATTGCCTGATTCAGAGAGTCGTTTTCATCCTCAAAATGAAACAATGAACAAGTGTTTTGGGCTCCTACACGAGTCGGACATGGAAAGAATATTCTTTGAGAGAATGATGAATGGATCTCGGGAGAAAAGAAATCTTCTTCATGAATATCGCCGTCTACAATTTTCAATGTCAATGTCGATACACCGCAAACAAAAATGGTGGAATAGAATTTTTCACCAATCACGGTCATTCTTTGATTCCAGAGTTCCGAAATTTCTAGAATATAGGTTATTCTTTAGATTCTCAGGGAGCGATAATTACTTTTGAATTGAAACAAGTCACCAACCGCAGAATTAATTAACGATTCTGCGGTTGGTTAATAACTGTGCATCTATTTTTCCCCATTCTCCTCCTTCATGCGTAAATACCTGCATTTATATTCTTAGAATAACGTTAAAAAACTTCACTTTTTTCAACCCATGCATGTTCTATTCTTGGAACTTAATAACGGGGATAATTTCTAACGCGTCGTTATCTTTTACCTCCGTGTGAAGTTTGCGATCGGGGTTGTCGACGGCAGCGGCGCCACTTATCCTATCGACCGTACCGATCTGATTGTAATTATGGGTTTTGGCGAAATGAAAAAAGTCCTCGATCACCGATGGGCTATTTCTCCTTTTCCCGATGCAACAAACTTCTTATGTGTAACCACATAACATTCCTGACGGGTTTCTTCTCAACGAGTATACGCTACCGCTGGCTCCAGCTCCAGATCGAGATCACTGGGAGGCCGGCGATCAGGCGCCGCGTCTACGCACCTCTCGCCACATTTTTTATTCTCACAAGTACTACGCTCTTCCGGCAAAGTCTGCGAATAGGCTCTGGTCAGTATCATTTTTTACCTCTCTCGCTATTTTTGACCGATTTAAAAACGTTTGCCCAGTCGCCTATTCACACAAATCGCTTGTTTATCTTCTAAACGCGGAAACCACACGTCGACGATGATCGCTACTTACGAGAGTCTAAAAACTGACTATTTGTTCACTCCGCTCCCACAGAAGAGGGTATTTACTCCGTTGGGACACACACGCATTGTGTTATTCAATGCAATTAGAACCTGCGATTAGCTCCTAGTTGTGATGCGTGGAAGTCATTGACGTAGAGTCAGTCAGAATCACGTTAAGGATGTACAGGCCATACAATCTCAATCAAAAGTGAGTCTCGTCGTCAATATTGAGTACTTCGAGATGAGATAAAAATCGGAAAAAAATCAACCACAATCAAGATGATAAGAGTATTCATTTTCAATAATAATATTGCCCAAAAGTTATCAACAAATTGTTTAAAAAAATAATTATTTAACAAATTTCCTGGTCACGTTATTTTTTTTCATGTCAAATGAATTCGTTAATCTTTCCGAATACACATGAATTTTTTCAGAATTTTGTCACTTTTTTGAAATTTTTCGTTTTCGATTTTTAAAAATGGAGAAATAAATCTGAATTTTGGATATGTTATTGTGGAAACGATGTAGATTACAATACCGAAGTTTCCGGAGCGTGGAAATAATAGTTTTGTAAATACAGCCTTTGGAAATTTCCGAAAACGGAAATTTAAAAAAAGTGACAAAATTCTGAAAAAATGCATGTGTATTCGGAAAGATTAAGGAATTCATTTGACATGAAAAAAAAATAACGTCACCAGGAAATTTGTTAAACAATGATTTTTTTAAACCATTTTTTGATAACTTTTGGGCATTATCATTATTGAAAATGAATACTCTTATCATCTTGATCGTGGTTGATTTTTTTCCGATTTTTATCTCATCTCGAAGTACTCAATATTTATACGACGAGACTCACTTTTGGTTGAGATTGTATGGCCTGTACATCCTTAAGGGGACCAGTACAGCGCGATTCAACAAATTGTATACAGTTCGAAAAATTGACTTTTAAAAAAATCAATTGTAAGGTTTCAGACACACGGTTGATTCGATTATGTCTATAATCGACGTCTCATTTTCTTCCGAAAGCAATTCTTCGTCGTGTGAATGAGCGAAATTGAGAAAAAAAAATCCTGTGACAAGTTATGGTCAGTTATAGAAATTTAGCGACAGTCTAGTCGCTCTCGCTGATAACTTGGTCCAAAAATTTTTTTTCAATTCATGACAAGAGATTTTTTAAAAAGTCAATTTTTCGGTGTGTGAATGAACTTTGGATGGAGGATTTGTTGAATCAAGCTTTACTGGTCCCCTCAAATCCGTGCTTCCCTGAGGCAAGAGCGTAAAAAATTCATGGTGTTTACTCAGATCGTCGAGACGCTTTCTTATCTGCAGTTCTCGGGCGGATCTCCCTGGGTCAATAGACGGAGGGATCCTTTCCCGAGTGGCAAGGTCGTTTGTGAGTTAAAAATAAACGGCTTGCGTAGCGCCACGTCGGCGTACGGACGTGTGCTTCGAAAATTGTTCCGAAGAGAACCAGTTCTTCTTCGTCGAGGTTCAGGTCTGAGATGGAGTAGAGAGACGGACAAGTGTTCGTTTTGTGATCCCAATGCGGTGGGGAGATTCGAGGAGTGGTTCATCCCGGACCCCTTCAACCGTACTCCGATATATCTTCGAAATTGGTACTTCGACGCTTTCGGCAAGGTCGTTCGAACACAGAAGCAAAGAAGAAAAAAACTTTGTCCACTGAGTCGACGCGATTCTTGGAGTCGTTCATCTTTTTTTTTCTTTTGTTTCAAATGAATCGAGGAGATTAAAATTCATATCCAGTACGCCTAATCACCTTCGACGAGAAAACGCTGTGATATAATTTAGCAGTAGGTAGTCGACTTGTTGCAATATATGTAGACATATTTTTTTCGAATCGATTCTCGACGCCCAGTTTTAATCGCCTGGTAACGCGTGGATGTTATGTATCTAATTATCACTGGAATGCGGAAGGGGACTCGAATCTGTTATTTGATATTCATCTCGTGTGGAATTCATTGGGAGAGATAATCTTATATCTTGGGCTCAAGACGATCATCAATTTTGATAGTGAAATTCAGTTGGAAGTAATGAACTGAAGACCTGGATTCTAAAAAGAAAAAAAGGAAAGTGGAATCGAAAGTTTTTCGAAGATTCTAATACAGGCGATTATCCTATACCAGCTGAACGAATTCCTACCAAAACTGACTGCTCAAATGGTGGTATTCCACCTTACATCGAATTGTGAGGAATTCTGACGCATTGCCTCAATTTTGATGGATCGTGGAAAGTTTTGCACAGTTTCTGTCAATGCGGGAAATTCCAGGTCCCAACCGCGTAAGGGACGTCTAGTCATTATGTTAAATTGACTTCGATATTTGCATGTAGAGTTGTTTGTTGAGATTTGAGATTGCGTCAATTTTCAAGAAACAGACGCGTTCGTCACTCAGAATGCAATTGAACTCCTGCTTGTGCCTCGCCCGAATATCCTTACCTCCCACGCACGGGCTTACGCATTGGCAATGAATTGTTATTCGCGGAAATCGCGGAATATCATGTTCCTGTTTATTCTGCGGTTTTCAGGACCATTCGACCACAATTTCGCACATGGTCGATCAAAGTAGAGGAAAGTAAGTTCAGACACCGATTAAAAAGCTCGTAACGACGATATGATCTTACTTAACGTTATTCTAATTCCTAAGCGAAAACATGAATCGATTTTTAATCGGGCAATTGTAGCATCCGAACGCACCTCGTGGGCTAATCGTTCGATCGCTCGTTCAGCATACCTAAGCGACTTACAAATTACGTCAATACGCCCGAAAATTATCAATTAAATCGATCAATCACGACTTTCGCATTCGATAGAAAATTCTGATGGCAGGATCGAACCGCGCTTACCGATAGAAAATAGATTGTGAAGTTTCGTAAAAAATTTTTGATCCTGTTGAAATAGTTCTCGAGGTAAAGAAGCTTCCTTATTTGGCTCGTTAGCAATTTCACGAGTGGTAAAAGAAAAAATGAGCCAAAATATGTGACCCAGAATGTCTAGGTGCGATCCGGAAGCCTATCTAACTGTTAATAATTATTTGATCACGCGATCTCGAAAGAGACGAGCTGGAAATAGATCCAGGTAATTACTTTCTTGCGATGAGGCGCCCAAGACCGGCTATCCCCAGGCCAACTATTTCGAATAATCAAAGAGAAACTCTCCGGACAATTTTATCTACATATTATACACCGATACGCAGTATTCGCGGTTGCTGGAGAAAAAAGAAAATAGGAACCGATGCTCCTGCAAGGAGGTCTGGATGCAGAATGCAAAAAAGACACAACGATAAGCAATCACCATTTACAGCCGGAGATAGGTTACACGACTCTCATTAGCTGCAGGATGCTATATTTATAACTCGACCTAGCAAAGAATCCGCGTATTATACCAAGATGGTTAGTTTTTGAGGATCAAGTAGTTTCATGGATCGACTCGAATCCCGGTTTCATTTTTCAAGATCGACGCCTGCCTCCGCATCCTGAGGCTCATGTACAGATCGGCGCGTGTTCTTGCAAAAGGACGAAGACAATGATGGCGTGCGGCGCCGGCGCCCTGCCGTTTCATCGTACGGGGCGCCAGATGAAATGACTGGGATAGTTAGACGTTCGAGAAAATTACTCTTTCCAACCGGAGCACAAGTAACAACTCTTTACGATTGAGATAGTCTATTTCTGTACGCAGTACTTATTTCACTATTTTTCTTTTAATTTCTGTAGTGTGGTATTATTCACGTTAAAAATAACCCCATCATCAACCCCGCAATACCGTAATCTCTGTTATTAACTTGTTCTTGAGAGCTTGACGCTCCTCGTTCTAGACGAATCTAGGCTGCTCAGCTGCTCCTCCGGCAATTGGAAGAGGGGGTCGTCACGCTTTTTCAAAATCCAGATTTTTTTTATCCTCCAAATCTCTGAAAACTCAAATCCAAAAATCCTCCCAGCAATTTTTCGATCTTGATGGCAAGGCGAACACCGAGAAAAACGATCTATTGAATCTGAACCTACTAAGATTTGTAATTACCAATTGATAGAATAAATCTGAATCGCCAATTTAATTGAAATCTTATCTTTAAACTAAGTAAAACTTCTCGTAACGAACAAAATAGAATCTAAATATTTATTAAACAGAAGGGGAATAAGAAGAACGACAAGTCGACCTTCTACCATCACAGAAAAAATGTATTTGTTACAATTAAATTTTTATTCGTCGCAATCAAATTATGTTTGTCACAACGAAAAAATGTATTCACGTCAAACATATTCGTTTCATAGCGAAGTAAATGAATGTATGTAACGTGAATGATTTGATTGATACAAATAAAAATTTACTTGTAACAATTAAGATTCAAATGAATCCTTTCTATGGATGCACTCGATATTTTTCATCGCAGAAGCTTCGCCAGTTTCTTTTCAAATTGTACCTCTGGTAGCCAATTTGAGGAACCGCATGAATCACTGCGAAAAAAAGGAAAAAACCTGTGGAGTCCCCCCTTCGAGGCAACTTCAATACCGAGAATCTGACCATAAATTCTGGATACTTTCAACCGAATTTGCGGTTTCACCTTTTTTGTTCCTGTACCCGGTCATCGCGTTTCTGTAACTATTTACTAAATCGTTGGAAGTATCTAGTTGCCGTAATCTTGATGATTGATGATTGTTACATAACGCGTATCACATCATCTGGTACGTCTTTTTGCGAGTGGTGATGATGTTTTATTGATATCTTCACGCGTTTGTACACGTTCCTCGACATCCATCGGTGACAGGTACTACGCGGGGACTAATTATCGGTTCACTTCCTGCCACGTGAATCGATCGAGCATAATCACGCTATGTGTATCATACACTTGTGTCTTGAAATTTATCTGCGGCTTTCTTCTCTTCCAAGTCACGTGTAACAGCTGTGTGACGAATAGAATTTGATTCAAATCTACATTCCGCGGATCGCTCCGTGCGCTATGACCAATCACAATTAACCGCGAGGCTGTACACGTGCGGTGCAGAAGTTGCCATAAGCTGGTGGACATCGGTTTTCGCCGATATAATAAGTGCCTCTTCGTTGTTTAATTAATCAATCTTTCCGGTTTCTCATCTCACTCGAAATTCAATTAAAACGATTTTATGATCCTCTTCGATTGAATGTGAACGAACATTGACGAGGTTTTAATGATTAAATCGCAAATAATTAGCTTCCATAAATCGACGTTATATATGCAAACAGAGAATGTTGGAGAATTTCTCTTTGTCCGTGAGATCGAACCGGATGTAAGTTAACGTCACGGTCATCTCGTGCGATTCTTGTATTATCTACTCGATTCCGGATCACCTTGTGACATGACACCGTGAACGAAGTAAAAGTCGAGACTCGATGCAGAACGATTTAACAAAACGCGTCAGACATTTCGCGGTATCGGATCAGCAAAAATCACTGTCCGATTTTCTCTCCCTATACCCAAATATCAATTATTTCCAAGTCACTAACCGACATCGACGATGTGCTGTAGCGTAGGAAAACGACGCTTCACTCTCAAGGAGATTCGCTGCAATGTGATGACGTAGGCGAGCACCGCGTACCTCACGATGTTGCGACGCATCAGGCGGCCCCTTTCATCCTGAAACATCGACAACAGATTAGTAGAGCATTTGATACCGTTAGAGAAATTACAAGGACAATTATTCGTAGAAATAAAGAGGAACGGAATCAATTAACCGTCAATTTTTAGCACAGGAATCATCTGCAAACTAATGACCTCCAAATTTATTAGCGAGCGAATCACGCAACCTGCGGATCGGTGGACTTTAAAAGCTACCGATTAGCACCTGTCTTTACGTAACCCTGTGAATATTCGCATCCTTTTTCCGCGTGCTCCCTATATCATCAGCTGGACGATGTGGATACTGCGGGTTAATTTGTCTCTTTGTTGTTCCTTTCGATATTCTGTCCAGGATTCGTTTGTATCGACACCTCGGTTCGACCCACGTCAAGGCTGATGCTAATTTAAATTTTGTGCAGAAAAAAGTAGGTCTCTCGATAATTTAACCTAAGCGACACCTTGAGCACGTGTCGCACGATGCATTAGCATACACGCGATTGGTACGAACGCGAGGTGAACGGCTTTGGTGAATGAGGAACAAAGAAAGACCGGAACTCGAAGTCCTTTGAGTCGTGGGTTCCGAGAAGATATATTTTCGTCTTAATCAGCCATTTTTTGCGAGATCTTCGTTTGACAGTAAAAATCCTTCGATCTACCAAAATATTCCTCTCATTGTGTCGAGTTTATAGCTTGTTCTCTCTCTACCTGAGAACCGCGAAGATTTACCGTCTAGACGAGGACAAACCCTGGGCGAATTCCATCCTCTGTGCAGCGGGTGAAGATCGGAGAAGACTTTTTACTGCCTCAGGTTCACGGCCTCTGGCCTGGGTACCGTCGCCTTTGTCGCGGTCAGTTTTAAATTGCCCGAGTAAACGATGCCTCGAGAACGAAGGTAGGTATCGATTTCTCTTTCGGTTCAAACGAGCAAAGGAGTTATTGGAAATACTGAAAGAGAGATTTAGTTGGGTTTTCGGTCAGTAAAGTTCGCCGAGTGTAACCATCACGTGGTCGTCGATTATACCTGGTACCCAATAAAGAACGCGGATAAAACAGGATAGCTACGTCGAATACCAATGTCTGAGAAACGGGAAAAATTTACGTCAAACTACAGCCTCAAGGACGAGAGAAGAAAAAATAATTCAAGTATGTACTCAGATCCGGATGAATTCGATGAATCATTCGGGAACGACGTGACTGACAATGAAACGGAAAAACGAAATGATTGATGAAACGAAGAATCGAGAATCGTCACGTGGCGGCTAGGATTGGAAGCGAATTGGGCTGGTCGCGTGTCAAAACTAATTTTCGAAGCCCGGTGCGATGCAGAGCACGTTTTCCTGGTCGCGACTCATGCACTTTCCCCACGATGTTGAATTCGTGCGTCCCGAAACTATGATCGCGGAGCGTGTGCGGGTTATTGGAAGAAATTATCGAACAGACTGTACTCGCATCGTTATGAAATAAGGCGGCTATTGCCTTCTTGAATATTAATAAATTAACGATTGATGACAAAGATTCATCGGTTACATCGATTCTGACGAAACTTCCGGTCGCTGAATTCCTTCGACGAATTAACATTTTTCTAATTCTAATTTGCACTGGTCACTAGGTCAGCTGAAATAATTTCATACTGTTGATCATACCTAAATCCTCATTCATCGGCAAATTAAAATTGCTAAAAGCTGCGAGTAGGTATGCGAAAAGAGTATTCAGCGTATGACGATCGAAATATGATTTTAGCCGGTCTAAAAATCGCTCGTATTTCTCTGTTGGCGTATTTGTTGCCATTTTTCAGTAACGAGCACATTTTATGATAAGTTTTAATCGTGTGAACAAAACGGTTAAATTACGTGAGTTTGTATTCATGTAAAAGGGACGATGTTGAAATTATTTGTTTTTCCAATATTTTTTTTGTTCGATAAGGTTTCCCCAGTGTAGAAGGAATGGCAAGCTTTTCTTTCAAGCTTTCGATAAATTCAGTTTCACTTAATTTTTAATCACTCCATAGTATTCCGCGGCCTGGGTACACGTGCATGTAAAAATTTCCGTCTTGGCAATAGACAAGTGGGAGTCGACATCCCGCGCTTTCTGTACCTGCATCGCAATTAGTTTTAAACGAAAGGAATTCTAGCTATAGCCCATCACCGCGGTTTCCATTCACAAATCGGAAATACGCTCGTTCAATTTTATATGGAATTTTTTTAAACAACCCTCGTTCACCTCGAGGCGGTCCCATGTGATCACAGTCTGTCGACATTCTACTCAAACTACGAATAGAGTAAGAAATAATGGCTGAAAGACGCCGGTAGACCTCTTACCGTTCAGTTATGCGCAAATCTATAATGACAGGGTACCGGATCACTTAGATTAACGAGCAAATGGCGCCCGGAAATAGTCGAAAGTAAATCTCAAACCAATGTAACAGCAGCCGAGGCATAAGGTATTTCGTAATAATATTGAATCATTTTGTTCTACTACGAGCAGCTCTCACCAAACCGCTTTTAACCACGATGACAGTCCAGTTTTGGACCTTCATCGTCGAGTCTCTCTTCAGCTGACCATCAATCGATGGAATGAAAAACTCAGAAGCTGTGATCTTGGGGTTGCGCAACGTTTGCTAGGTGGGTGAAGGCAGGCATGAAACGCGTGTTGCATATTTCGTTATTGGATAGACGAATCGCCATGACACCTTTCGATGTCGTTAACGGTTAACCCATGTGACAACTGTCAAGTGCCACGCCTAACAGCTAGCGAGTAAATCCGGCGCGGTATTCTATTAAGAACAGACACCCATCTCCATACAAAGCAGCTGATACTCTCTTCTCACAATCACGAGATGGATGCTCTCGCACCTTGGCATAGATTTGAACTCGGTGTATTGCGAGGCTCCGCGATACGTGGGAATCGAGTCTGCCGACTGTGGATACGAATTCATACATCTTTTCACAATGGTATCTGCATCTTTACTTACGTTTCCGGGAATAGCAGCGCTGATAAAAAGAGCCAGATTGTCAGGCCACGGCAGTAGTTTGTACTGCTCCCACCACCTTTTCACAACTAGACTCACGTAGAAACCGAGAACGAAGGACATTGGAATAGATTCGCTCGAATTTCCGAAGTAGTGACGAATCCTTTCGAAAATCCTGCCAACAGATTGAAAAAATGTTAACCAATGAGGACAAATAATTGCAGATATGGAACATCGAGTCCTTTGTTAGCTTGCTCTTATAATATAGAGCTCTGCTTACTTAGCTTAGCCTAGGATAAAGTGGATCAAGGTCGAGGTGTAAGTGCGGTAGCTTTGAGCGTACCCCTTTGTTCATGTACCAGGTTGGATCCGATGATTTTTTTCGCTTCGGTCAATCAACCCTCCGGTGTTGATCAAATCGGGTATCGAGTCACGCAACGAATGGAGAAAAATTCGCTATCGCAATTCTCTCAATTCTCACACACGTATCGTTTATTGGCTTTTAAATCTTCTACCAGTCATTCGCTGAGCGAAGATGTGAGAATCGGAGAAACAAAACAGGACAACGTTTCGAATGATGATAACCAAAAAAAAATGGCGCATCGATTATTCATGCGACTGAGAAGACGATAGACTGTTTTTCAACAAAACAGAGAAATGCGCGAGTCGATTGATGCACGAAACGTCATCGACCAGAATTTGAACGGTCCATTATGTCCCGCTAACAGTCGATACAAAACCTGTTGATTTAGCTCTGCTAAAGAGCCACGAGTATTGTATTCTTTCGCAACAATTTTTTCGTGCAATCATTGTCAATCGAACGTCTGTACTTTACTCTGCGTCATTCGTATATTGATTTGCGAAATACCGTGGGATCAATGTGATTATTGTAATCGGTAGGAATATTATTCGCGTCGGTCTCCCTCCCCCTTCATCACCGCGTGATAATATGTGTTTTCCTCGATTCCCTCCTTCCCGGTGTATTTTTCTATGCACCTGTCGTCACTGTCCTCGCCTACATTATTCATTATAGATGGCTAAACTCGACCGGTATGCACAACCCAGTTCCAATATCAATGTCGAGATACACTTGCGCCCCGTCACTCATGACGGTTGACGACTAGAAATTTTCTTTTTAATCAATTTCGCATTTCGATCACGCTGGAGACACTCCCCTTCGTAGTTGATCCTCGAAATATACCATTGAATCCTCAATTCCTAATTCAAAGTGTCTCCTTCCTCCTGATGGCTTTTTTTAACGCGTTTTCAATTAACGGCCGACCTTGTATCCTCGCCTTTCACCGAGCTAAGATGAATCTGGGAACTGGTCGACTTATCAAAATATCTGACTATCAAAGGGATAACAAAGAAAAACTGTTGGGAAGAAAAATAATGACAGGGGAACAAAGAAGAGTGTCCTAGATCGGATACGAGAAAATTAAAAACATATAAGATCCTTGTTGTTTTATTTCATTTTAGTTTTTCCAATCTCTACTTCTGATGCAACTCGATCTATAAACCGAAACGATCAAGAGCCTATTAAGTTTCCCGGTCGTTTTCTTTTTGGTCCTGTTTTTTTTTTTTTTTGTTTTTTAGCTCATTTCTTTTACCAATTTACACCGAGATAAATAACGGGTTACTTCTTTTTAACCTTTTTTCATACCAACGAGAGACGCTTCGAGCAAAAGTAATTATTAGCCCACGGTTCGATCACCCTTATGTAAGCAATGAGGCTATTTTTAACCGGGTCTATACTACACACTGACTTTTTTCTTACTTCGTTTCTTTATATTCACTCATTTTTACAGTCTCCCCCTGCCAAGAGAGGCTATTTCCAAAATTCCTCATCGACATCAGCGTCTCACTACTGTCTGATCGTAAATCTAAATTTTCCAGGTCATTTATAATTTTGGCCATTATTTATATTATTTATACATTTTTGCAAGGTGTTACGTGAAGTATGTCAGGGGCGTGTTCCGAATTTGTTTCAAATAATCCGAGCCAATGCTCATCGGAAACGATTCTATAATTCAATGTCGTGTCAAGGTCAACACAACAACCCGCCAACCTAATCATCTGATAGGCTGCTGCTTCGAAACCACGCAAATCAGAGTCGACAACCGAAACTTGATCAAATTTAAGGACGTATTGGCCGTACAATCTCAACCAAAAGTGATTCTCGTCGACAATATTAGGTACTTCGGGATAAGATAAAAATCGAAAAAAAATCAACCACAATTAAGAAGATCAAAGTATTAATTTTGAATAATAATAATGCCCAAAAGTTATCAATAAATTTTAAACAAAACATTGTTTAACAAATTTTCTGGTAACGTTATTTTTTAGTCATCGCAAATGAATGCCCTAATTCTTATGAATATACATGAATTTTTTCAGAATTTTGTCACTATTTTGACATTTCCGTTTTCTTGAACAATTCATTGATAACTTTCGGGCATTATTATTATTCAAAATGAATACTCTTATCATCTTTATCATGGTTGATTGTTTTCCGATTTTTATCTTATCATGAAGTAGTCAATTTGCCGACGAGAATAATTTTTGGTTGAGATCGTACGGCCATACATCCTTAAATACAGCAACAACTGAACAAAGTTTCCACGCATATCCTATGGAATCGACGTTTTCTTACATCCGCTTGGATTCATGTGAATGCGATGCCAGCTTCTGATATATCGATTCCTAATTACCACATCGTCTCGACAATTTATCGTCGTCATCTTGAAAAATAATCATTAACTCAGGCGATTTGTGATCACTAATGTTCCTCCATCGTATATTTCAGAAATTACACCAAACTCGTTGGCATTCTGTCGTTGCTATAAAAATAGTGAAAAAAATTCTAACGACTGTTTTAAAATCGGATGTTATCGACTTACCTCTGTTGCTGTTCGTTCAAAGCGTATCGGTACGTGAGATTGATGACGTAGTAAACTACAAGATAAGCGATTAGTTCCCGCCATATTAATTTGTACACTGATCCACGCCATCTGAAACAAAAAATATGTTGTTGACTTAACACGCGACGTTTTTTGGTAATTATCATCATCGTTGTAGGTAATTGAACTACTGACTATAGGGATGGCAATCAAATGAATCGATTATTTTGGGTACGAATAGGCGATCAATCGATCACAAATAAAAAAAAAATTACAACAAAAGTACACATGATACGAAATGTTCAGATTTTTCGAAATCTTAGATCCTTTGGACTCTGTATCACGATCACATTGAACATTTCTATATGAATCTATTTTGACTTCTATATCACAATTTATTTTTTTACTTCATTGATTGAAGACATTTTCTTCAATATTAAATAATTTTATATCCATTGTTCTAATTCTATATCACATCTTATTTATATCGAATGACTTTTGAATCAAAAACATTCATTCTATGATCTTAAATGATTTCATATCTATCATCATGTATTCCATATTCCTAAATCACATGTCATTCTATGGTGACTGAGAATATTAACGAATCGATTATAGCACTAATCGAAGGGGTAACTACGATAGATTCAAATAATCGAATCGTAATGGGCCATATTTATTGCTTACTTCGTACACTTTGTTTGGCACAATTCACTGTATAGTTCGTTCAAAATTAGCTCAAACCACGTCACACGTGGTACAATAATTATTATTGCGTGTCCATTTCGCTCCAAAATAATCCGAGCTGACAATAAGTACTTTATATCGGGAAATTCCTGTTCTAAAATTTTGTTTCAAACCCTGAACTTAACATTCGTGAGCTGAAGACGACTGGAAAGCGGTGCCGTTAACGGATTCTAAAAGGCTCATTGCCAACGGAATGAATCTTGGCTGCCAATCGGACATGGCCTTTTATTCGTAACTTCTAATCAAATCTAATGTGAACTCGATCAATCCGGAGCAACTGGGCGTTGATTGTTGGGTCGGACGTGATTCCGTGATTCGGTATAGGAGAAACAATATTCTCTTGTTACGGATAAGTCGATTACATATAATTCCATCGACTCAGGTGGTCGAATTTGACTGAATTACGAAATTTGATGAAACAGTTTCAGAGTCAAGAGTGCATGACTCTGGTTCAGAGAATGAATGGTTTAACAGAGAGAGAAAGGGTCGTGGACATGTGTAGTTTTGTGTTAGGCACGAGAACCAGCAAACGGACATCCGGTGAATTGAGCCGTCTGACGCCGAGCTCGGTACACCGTGACGTTCTGCACCAACCGGTTAATCGAAATCTTGCGCTTCTAAATTTCATGATAAATTACAAACACATTTCACTTTCATAATCGCTACAAAAAAGACGAAGAAAAAAGTCAAAAGAAAAAAGAAGATTTGAAGAATTTGACTCCAGGCGTCGACTAGAAAACAAATTGACACTGTAATTTATAGAAAGTCGAACCAAGGTGCAGGTCATTAAATCGTCATTGATTCATAGACATTGATTAAAAACCATTTTTTCTATTCTACATTTTTTACTACCTCCTTACGTCAAAGACGTTTCATATCCGGTAAATTTCAGACTGGCGTTCGCTAGCAAAATTGTATATCCTGTGCTTTGACTCTCATAACTCTATTCGCGCGAGTAGATCAGCGAATGCGAAGTAAGGTCGAGATATCTGGACGATTTAGAGGACAATAATCGAGCTTCTCTGAAGCCCCGAGGAGGCTAATTCCGCATGGTCACTTTCACTCCAGCGCCGAGATTGTACCACGACTACGTAATGCCGGACAGACCTCCACGAGATGCACGTGGTGCTCTGCAGGTCACTGGATTCAGTAGGTAGAAATCACGGTGAAATATCTCCGGAAGAAAACGACAGTTTCTTCGACGGGTCAAGGCGCAGCATGTATCGATACGTGATTTCAAGCATTCGAGTGAATGACAACGTATTGAATGACATGCAAATTATTAATCGACGCAAATACTCGATAGGAAAGGGTTAATCAGCTCCAATTCCGGTGAAAGTGTATCTAAATTTCCCACACATATCGATAAACTCGGGCCAATACTTTCTGCAAAACTTTTCGATGGAATATAGGTATAAAATGTTCGAGTATTGATACCGCAAGGTGACAAAGGCTATACCTACGTCGCACTAATTACTGCCAGATAATGGGACCGTTGTAATTTTGTTTTGATCGTTTGCGAATACAGTTGAATACTCTGAATCATTTTGGCTCTTTCGTTTTAATGTCACACCGATACGTTGAAGAGTATCGAGTTAGAAAGACGAGGAAGAAGACTAAGTTTTCATTATTTCAGCGAAAATATCGTCCGTTCAATTACCCTGATGATTAGTTTCTCCCCAAATGAGCTGGCTGCAGGCTAGTGAAGATTTTTTGTCTGTATGCTCAGTCGTTGCTTGAGCGACCAAAGAGTCTCCAATTATACGTGATTTGAATATTAATTTTCAACCAGACATTCTGAACATGTGTCATTCCTATTTTCTGCTAGGCAAAATTTAAAAACCATTCACCGTCAACTTGCTAACGACACCCTCAAACAATTCTACACCTACGTGTGCATAGCTGCAGTCAAAAAAAAATCTTCAGCCTCCCTCCGAAAAGCCTCAAGGACTTGAATGTTGCAATACGCGGACAGATTACACGTTTTCGGGTAAAAGAGGCAAGCAAATCGGAAAGAGAGCAGAAGTTGTGGTAGTGACTCTATCGTTCGTGAATTTACATTCTCATTCAGAATGTATCCGACTCAACAAACCAATTGATTAATTATTACTCCACTGAGGAGAGTTTCTCTATTCGAGAATCTGTACTAAAAAATTTGCATCCAGGGCGGCAGAATGCGCGTGAATGGAACATCCCTGTCCGCCTGGAACTCCTGACTCGCAAATTTCAAATGACAAAACGAACAAATGACTGTCGGTGGTTATTATGTCAGCTAAAAGTGCTATTCGAATGGATGGAAGTCTCGTGGGAAAATGTTGAATATTTTGCGTTTTATAACTGAAAATTGAAAAAGTGTTCCGAAGTAAAACAGTTCTCCCTACCGGGGGGCCAGATTGAATAATTGCACACAGGCCCACGGAGACACAGTTACGCCACTGGCCCAAAAGCTCGTGGAGAATTTGTACCACGTCAGTTTATATTCGTGCACCCGATTTCATTGCCTGGTGTGTCACTATGGTTTGGTATTTGGTACACGTTATCACCTAACTTGGTTGTATTGATAGTGCAATACTATTTTTCCGTCCAATTAGTACGTAAGCATCGACTGTAAATAACGAAAAACCATAAACCTTCACTCTAACAATCGCATAGTCGATGCATCGTCGCGTGACACATTTGACTGCTAAATATACGCAATTGCAATAGCATGTGGAATGACAGTTGTCCAAAAGCTAGTCGAGAATCTTCATCATGTCAACATTGAACCTCTTGATTTTTTTGCACGTCAGACAGTTTTTATACACAGTGGTGATGTAATGCTGGGTTTTGGCTGGTTTTTTTTCGTCGTTTTTTCAAAGAGAGTTCGTTGTACAATGTTACTGATATGTTAAACTTTGTCAGTTCGTGATTTATATTCGCATGGTGCTGAATTTCATGCGCTCTAAAACGATTATGAATATCCCCTTCGTTCCACCCTTCCGAAAAAGCTATCAATTTTATTTACAAACATTTATTTGCAGAACAAATTATCGCAAACATGAGTTCTAGAAAAAGAGATTCCAATCACGAATAATGCCTGTTTTGGCAAATACCAAAATATCCTTCAATTTATCAGTAGAAATTGCGTTGGCGTCGAGGCTTCGGCCTTGCCTCGGGGAAATGCGTCCTTTATACCGTCGCTCTTACGCAACACACTTAGTCGCGATTACATGTCCGAATGTATGAATCAGAGTTTGCTTCAAGTTCCGAGGAATCAATTATATAGAACGTTGGCTGCTTTCCCAGATTTTTTAATCATCTATTTGTGTTTTTTACATAGCAACTTTAAAAAAAATTAAATTTCTCGCCCTTCACGCTCTGAAATTGTTTCCCTTACATAGTTCTAGACTTTTAACACGTATGTATTTTCCATTCTATGCATAACTCTGAGTAAAAAGTCGCAAAATGTTGTAAAAAAAAAGGTTTTTTGTTCATCAAAGACTGATAATTTGGCTGCACTATACAGGCCATTTTGCGCGCATCGAAGTGTTTGTATGTTAGTGGGTCATGGGAGACATTGTCACCGTACATTTAGTTTCATACGATACCACGATTGGCTGACTGGTGACCTTGACGATTTTATAGTCCCGTTACGGAGTGAAACGTTCCGATAATCGAAATGAAGCCACCGGTCAGTTTTCCGAAAAATGATGACCAACGAATATCATGAAAAGTAAACACGAGCCGCTGTACAAAAACAGCCGGGGGATTGACTCAACGGACGGCACTGATATGGTCCATGACTCTGCATTTGTTGAGATTATTAGCAGGATATTATACACTAGTGGGAATGTCGGAGCGAAATCCTGGCCCGTAAACGAGGTCATGTCGTCAAGGAAAGAGGCATTTCTGACGAACAACTCCTCGATGAGTTGACACGAATATGACTAATTCATTCACTTTTACGTAAAAACTGTACCACATATCGTCAATCTGGCTGCCGATTTTCCGAGTACTTTCCCTCATCTCCTGCCTCCACAGAAATCTTGAAGAAATCGAGACGCTCCATTTCCAGACTGAATTCTTATTTTCATTCCGTCCTTTCTAACGTTCAGGTACGTGTTATTCTGAAAGTAAGATGGACGCTTTATCTGAGTCAACGTCTTATTGTTAGCAGTATGAATACGTCGCATGGCAAAGCCTTTCGTCACCTCGACCAGACGTACAGTATTTTGTGCATTCAATCAAATGTATCTCCCCCATGTTCCGTCGAGTTTAACACCATCAGAAGGACTGACTGGTTATGCATAACATTACTCGTCATGATCATCGTTACTGCATTTACATTTTTTTCAAATGAAATTCCTCTCGTCTCGTCCGAAGACAATGCCTCAAACCCACGTCAGTTTCCTCGCCTCACGTGCCTGAATACTTTGTACATTCGCAATTTATTCCTCACATTACTCGAGCGCATATGCAGCTATTGCGAAACGTGCGAGGCTCTCTTATCGTTACGATGTTCCCATAACCGTAGCTGAGCCAGATGATAACAGTCAGATCTACTCTAGGATCCGGGTTAAGTGAGCTGGCGGCAAAAACAAACGACAAAAGACTGTTGTAACATTGTTTTTCTGCACAATAAGAGGCAGCGAACAAAATGCTCGTGGAATTTCAGCGATCACGAGGCAACTTTGTATCACGATTCGTCTGGATAACAACGTTTGATTGGTAGCCAGGCGTCGAATGAACATAACTGTAACAAAAGTGGATATCGAGATCATATAGCAGAGTCATCGCGGAGTTTTGATAGCAGATGAAATTTGAGCAGCCGTTATAACGGATCAAAAAAGAGAAGAAGGACAGCACCGCGGCTTTGTCGGCACCAGAATCGATCCGCGGCTGTTTCATCGAAGGCGGTTACGCAAGAACGCGATAAATGGATTAGATCATTGCCCAAGGACCTTGCGTCAACGACCGCAGGGTGCAGAAGCAAATATTGTGGAATTTCAAATTTTGAGAAACCGAGCCGGTCGAGTCGACAAGGAATAATTGGAATGATCATTTCCTCGTTGCGGAAGGTCAGGGTCTCAGTAACCGTACAAGTCCAAAAAAAATCATCCGGAGAAAAGAGATTCGAAAAAAACACAATTAAATGAAGAAACTTGTAAAAAGTAGATTGCAAATTAATCCGATACGCACGGAAACGGTGAGTCATTTCTATGAAAATAAACGAATATCGTCAATCGCTTGCACCACCGAAGATAAATTGAATTCCAACGAATGACGTCAAGTCGCTAGCTACAGTTCGACCCAAGGTAAAATCGGAGGGAATTATCACAAAGCGAATTTATAATGGAGAAAGACACGTGATTATTATGTTGACGATGGTGATAAAAGTGAAAAAGTAAAAAAGAGAGCAGCCAAAACTAGGCAACTGTCCACAAGAGATTCCCTAGAGTCTGAACAGGGAATAAAGCGAATTGAAGTGTGTCGAAGTGAATGGCACCGCGGCTGCCACATGTATAATGCGAGTGCTGCCACGCGCCATGCCAGACTTGAGATGTTTATCATTTATGCAAGAGGTTTTATGTCAATTTGCAGCAATTTATCGTATCTGATCTAAGCTCCTCGGTGTCGAGTCTTGCCATTATTTCTCTACCCGCTGCACATTTCCCTATGCATTTTATCGTAGGAGCTTCGAAGGTAGCGTACGAGCATGAAGAAACTAAAGAAGCCCGGAGAAAAAAAAACCAGTCATGCAGACTGTAGTGATATTCGCGAAAGAAGTGAGAGGCGGGGAGTAAGGCCTTGGTAAGCCTTGACCGGCACACCGTTACCCGTTGACCGCCCTGCAACTTGTTACAGCGCTGGCGCGTTAAATCTCCATCGACGTCGTACAGGAGTTACGAAAAGTTATCTCGATACTGGAAAAGAAAACGATCGGGGGTCGAATTTACGGGTTCCCAGAACGGAGACTGACGATCGTCGGTAATACGCGGAAACGTGTTATGACAGACGCGGTCAGACATTCGAACGATCTTGAATCGTTTAACGCAGATGGAAGAACCCAGTGAATGTGTGAACGCTTCGATGATTAGGCTGCGATTTCGGGAACGTGGCGCTAGCTGGAGTGACATTTGAGAACAATACGATACTCGAGTACGTGTGCGAAGTGAAAGGGGGCATATCAAAAAATACTTTCGAAAATTGCACAGACTCCGTGCCAAACTATCCCGAGGGCTATGTATGACCCGATGATACGTACATTGAATGGATGTCAAGCAGGCGTGTCTGCCAATATTCAATATTCATCAACGAGAGAAAATATCGATACTAAGAATACGATTTCGTTACGATACGAAGAAGGACCGACATATTCTGCGGTGGCAACGACATATCGAAGATTGTATTCTTCGAAAAAGTATTACTCGTGATGAATTTGATCACCTCGATGTTCTTCTCTTCTGGACTGCAAGCGTCGTAACGATATCTCAATAAAAATGGTTCGCCCTATATGGCGACGAGGACTGCAAGGGCTTAGTGGAGCAGGCGGGTAGCCTAGGCGCTAAGAGCGCCTTCTACGGGGCACAGGACCCGTTAGGCCTTTCTTCGGTGGTCCCCGGTCACCCACGGGCATTCTAGACTCTAGTGATCCGCTCCAAAAGGGTACGTCCAGTCCTGGAGCGTTGGACGTCGTTGGTCAGGCTATTTTCAAGTGTCCGATGTCACATTTTTTTCACTTTACTTCGACTTTTCTTCATGGCCGATAAAACGTCTGAGATCTTCATTCATTTATCACGCAGAGGTATTATTTTAGGTGTATGGGGATTGTTGTGTCTTGTTTTAGGTCACAATGATTATATGATGATAAATAAAAATGATTAGAAGAATATAATAACAAATTAATTATTGTGACCTACGACACTAGACAACAACCTACATCGATATGGATTGTATACTGTGGTTTTGTTCTTAGTTTTGAATATGAAAACTTGTGAGAAAAATTTGGCATCGGTACAATATCAATTATAAAAAACAGTTTTTAACCCGAGTTGCCCAAGTGGTCGGTGTCAATTTTCCGCAATCGACCAGCGAACAGTTGTAATCATTTCTCTTTGTTAGATCGCTCGCAGGCTCGGGTAGACGGTGTGTGTACCGCTCGGTACTAGCCTTGCAGGGCAGGATGGAGGCATTTTATTTGAGAATTATTTTTAAAACTGCTTTTTGCCTCGTATCAAGTTCTCGACTCGAGTTCCGCGAACGAGGTAGGTACGTCCAGTCCAATAATTCTTGAATCGAAGAACGACCGGGAAACTCACAATGACTTTGATGTAATAAGAGGCTCTCGATCGTTGATTATTATCATTACGCTATTGCGTTCCTCAACCTCCACACCTACTCCTACAGCTGTTATTTTTCAATACGAATTGTTCCTCCTCCTTGTGCGATAAGCGGACTTCGTTAAAATCACACACGCTCACTCCCACGCGTGATACATTCGGATCATAACTGCCTTTCAGAACCAAACACGAGTCGAATTTCCGAAACTCCGTCAATATCTGCGTTTTTTTAATTCTAAAGATCGTATGATCAGTTAATCCCAAGTCAGGCATTCCTAGTCAACGACCTTACCCAAGATTCCGTATTCAATAACAATTCCACGCTGAACAATTATTCGTTCAATATTTCTGGACACGTTCGGATTATACACAGAAATATAGGACTTGGGACCGGGGACCGTGACGTTGCTACGATGCTTTATCGCCCCACGCACCTATGGAGGAAAATTTCTAGAAAACGATCAGTGCCAGTTTCGAAGGCTGACAGACGTTTTGATTGAGGGACAGATCGTGGTTCTGGGAAATTCGTTATTCTACCATTGGCACAAATCAAAAGAATAACAGGAGAAGAGGTGAGGTAGAAATAAGCCCGGTGACGTCACAGCCGTGTATTTTAGTCAAACATCGTTTTGAATGAGGAGTTCCTAATCAATGTCTATTCACTTGGAGCAGGTCTCGCATGCTTAGACTTGCAACAAAATTGTAGCTGAAGATTAGTGTCAGGATATTTTGCGATTCAAAACACGTTATTTTTTTCAGTCTTCTTTCTTTCGCCGTTCTTTTGTTGTTACCAGATACGGAATTGAAATTCGAGAGACACGTGGATCACAGAAATGATAAAAAATAAGAAAGAAAACAAACCGACGTAAAATGGACAAAGGAAAGTCATGGAAAGGAAAGTTTGGACCTGACCACAACATCGAGTTGCACGTTAGCTACGCTCTGAAATAGCGAAAAACCTAGAGACGAACTGCACCAAATGTCCAGCTAACTCGACCTCGACGAATTTACGGTTCTCAACTCGTCCCAAAAATTTCGCTGCACGATTCATGTCACGACATTTCTTCGTTGACAAAATAATCCCACGCCTTTCGTAGTCCCAGGCAAGATTTTAGGCCAATGGTTGTTATTCGCCCACACAGGGCGTCACTGCGCACCTGGCGACTAGCGACTCTCTACTCTACGTCGATTTACCTGTCTGCCGACTGGGTTCTCGATACAGCTAATCTGCGTAGGAGTTTGTTGATAGTCAGTAAATCAAGTATATCTGCAAGTATTTTGCCGATACACCGCGATAACGAATCTCAATTTCGTTTACAACCCATCAACGTGTCGTCGGAATGAATACATTCGCCGTTTTATTCCTTCGTTCGGGAACGTATCAAAGACTGGTACTATGCACGTGATCAGCTGGAATAATTCCTCGTCGGAGTGAATGAAAGTTGAACCGCCAAGGCGTCTCGCGCTCCGAGGGACGCAGGCTGGGCGGCGAGTCGTGCAACAGGTTGACCTTCGGCCTTTTAAACAAGAACGCGGGTAGAAAGAAAACGATACCGCCGAGATTATGCGTCGAGTAGGTATCGGAAAAATGCAGACGTAAAGTAACAGTCGACACGTATATTCCGGGATTACGAAACTAACGATCTGCATTAAAAAGTAATTTCCTGTAGATTGTATAACGCCCGGTGTTCCCGCGTCGGTCGATCGATAGGTGCTCCGTTAAGGATGTAGTTCGGGTTAAAAATTATTTATACAATTGATACTGTACCGATGTCAACTTTTTATCGCAACTTTTTACATTCAAAATTAAAAACAAAACCACAATATGTCCATATAAGCTGAGAATTTGGTGCGATGCAACCAAAAGGCCTCCGAAGAACCCTCAGCTGTAATTGGGACTGGCGATGAAGTACTTGAGTTACACCAATATCCATATTTATTCAATATCAGAATAGAAGGAAGAGTAGATTCACGTGAGGAATTTGTTGTACAGTGAAAAAGTTCTCAGAAATGAAGTTTGAAACAATAATTTCCTCCAAGAAGGCACTTTTCGTCGTTTTTTGGTTATTTTTTCATAAATATGAAAGTAATTCACCTGGATTCAGTGACCAGGCCTGAAAAAACTTACGCCGAATTGTTCATGATATATCAAAGAAGATATCTCTGAAACTAGAAGTTGATTCGATATAAATATTTGATCGCCAGTTACATTTTGAAATCTGCAATGAAAAGTTTTTCGAAAATCGCCTTATTTTGGGCCTTTTTCAACCCGAACTAAATCCTTAACGAATTAGAAATTATTGGGTGGAAATTTGAATCACGCCGGGGGTCGAATGGACTAAATTATTCAAACTGTCGTCGGGGATTTATTTACGTCGTAAGCAGGCCCCCCCGACTCTTCTGCAGCCTCGAGTAATGAAAATAACGAATCATTAACGTGGAATAATGATTAGATGTTTAGGCGAGCGGTATACATATTGATGAGTTTGATTGACAGTGACACAGTTACGATCAGCCTTGCCTCGTTCGCAGATATCAAAGCCCCGAGAATTATGTTCTACCCGATCTCACATACGTCTCACACACGCGGAGACCGTTCGTTGAGCATGCTAACAAGCCTACGTGTCTATGTAATCAGTTCCTTCCACACGAAACGAGAAAAGTCGCAATTGATTACGCGGCGATGATCATTGTTCGTCATTTTCGAAGATTCTGCTCGAATTCAGGCACCGCGTAACAGAAACGAGTAGGAAACAGCAATTCCTACGCTGGCATCGCGGGAAAAAAACGAATCGATTATACCTCGGCGCGAGCTAGTATCCGCGTACTTCCGGTTCACTTTGATCGCGAATTGAAACGAGTTCCAAGGTGGGTTTGAAGCTATGGGACACGGTTCATAGAGATTGATGGTCTCATTGTGATTTCTGACTCCACGAGTCTGTCCGTATGAAATATATGCTAATTTTGGGATTGCGAATCTCCATAAATAATCTCTAACTATGTGTTTGCGTATTATAATCGTTGACTGGAGTCAGTGGCGGGATAAAGCTGGGATTATACGACAATTGGAAGGGCAGATGTCGCCCGATCACCTTCGCAGACTTGTAGGCGTGCTCGGCAGGACATTTCCTAAAACTGTCTCCGCATACGAAATCGGAAGGCCGCGGGATGGCATCCTTCACCTTTCCTGAATGAATTATCCCACCGCCTTGAAGGCAGCTATTGGTAATTGAACGTTGCGCGCTTACCCACCGAAATAATAAGAGCCTCGGATCACTGTGATCGGTGAATTTTACTACCGCTAATTACTGACTGTTGGAATATATTCGAGTCATTCAGAGCGACTGGCTGCTACGAAATTCGGCCACGATTCGTGCCAAACAAACATCGGTAAACAGGTTTATCATTGGCTCGTTCTAGAATCGTTTTTTTCACATTTTATCGCAAGGATTATCGCGCAGTATGTACGTACTACGATATCCATGCAAAATAACGACTCTTAAAGAACAAGGTCGGGAAGAAGCGAGTCGTTGCATAACAAACAACGCGGTCACGCTCCGCAGGAGGAGTCCGTAGCCATAGGATAATAATTGGCACGTCGATAAAACTGTGCAATTTTAGGTTTTTCCCGCGGTGAAACAAATGGGAAAAAAGAACAATACTTTGCTACATCAAGTTTTTTCGTAACCGTCTCGCGCGATTTGTTATTTCACGGGCGAAGATGTTGGGATTAGCATCGTGACTAATTATTGCGTCAATTGTTACTGTCATTCTATTTACCGTTCCGAATGAAGAGTTTTGCTCGAGAACCGAGTCCGGTAAACATCTGATTTACTCCTATTTTTGATAGACCCTCGCAGCTTCAGGTGTAGCCAGATATTTCCACGAACAAAAAAAAGTGTTATCCTTGATCCCTCATCCTTGGCAATGATGCGATCATCGGGTTTTCATAATAAAAAGTACATAGGAAACAGAAAGTGAGTATCCGCGGATGGAAGAGACACCAGGTGTGTCGGTCACGGTGTAACTCGAAACTTCCTCTTCACAGAGTTAATTACGATTAATTCATCGACGTACGTCCAACGCGCAATGAGCGTGATAAATGATTCCCAATTTATCCTTCGAAATTTTTTCTGCCAATGATCGTATGATAATTGATACGGAAGATCCTCCTCCGTTCTCGAAGGTGTATCGGAGGGAAACAATTTCAGACTCGCGAATATTATATAGCAAAATATCGGGAATTGCCGGGTGACGTGCGGCACAGCGATTCTCGCATACAAAGAACGATCGACCCAGAATCGCCGACTACGAATGGTCGCGAACAAGGTCAAGAGAATAGAACATTTTCGAGTGAAAATTGTTTCGGAGTACAGAAGTAAAATCGATTTTCGTTCAGACTGGAAAAAAAAATGGTATCAGCGATTTTACAACCGTCATAAAACCCGTGCATCGCGTAGGCGTTGCAGTTTTTAACACTCGCTCCGACCCTGGTTCACGATAAGATCCGCAGCCGTGGTTTAACCGCGGTTAGTGATCGTGCGCTGAAGCTTGATGACAGTCGGCAACCAGCGATAAAGTTCTGCCCCGCACTGCAATCATTCTCAATGCATAGAATAGCAAGACCTATAATTTCGGATGAAGCCAAACGCAGCATGCTTCGAAACGAGCATCGAGAATCTCCAAAAATCTGTCTGCCTCCGGTCTACAAAGACCCGGGGACTGGGTCAGGTCGTATTTCTAGGTGGTTCGACGTCGAATGTTACATAGCGGCATACCGAACACCCGGAGCGTTGTACCTGGCCGCCCACGATCCAAGTGTGCCATGACAAAGTGGTGTGCAATACCAAGTTGCAAAGCAGTCGCTGCGTCATCGGTCCGAGGTATTCGCACAGCGATCGGCTCGGGTCTCTTACGGCTGCAATTTCTGCGCTCGCGTAATCTACATACACATTTTGTTTAGAAAACGTTTACGGTCACGTAGAGGTGAACGGATATCGACAAACGGTAGAATCGGCGAGACTGCGAACTCGAACATTTTTCTAGCCATTTACATCGGCTATCTCCCCGATTTAACCGTCGGACATGGTACAGTATCACTCGTACCATGAATATTTAACGAGTTACATGACGTGTCGCGGAGCTACGGACCCGGTGCTCGAACCCGTAGTACATAAACATGCACGGTACACACATTCTGCAGGCAAGAGACGAGGAGGAGTGCTATAACTATCCGGGCCTACAACCGGATGGTTGCGGTCCGGTTTCAGCACTTTCTTTGCGCTGCAGAAGTGGATGTAAGTGGTGAGATTTTCTATTCTTGGCTACACCGTCGTATTTATAGATCCTCGCGTCTTTCCCTTCTGTAGGAAGCAAGTTCTTCCTCGAGACTCGATCCCGGACATCGATCAGGACGACCGGAGCCGTGATCCGCGCGTTTAATCGAGCGACAGCTTCGCAGCTGTGAAAAATGCGAACCACGTCATCCGGAACACTTTTCTTTCCAGATGAATCGTTTCGCAGACTCTGAACCGCGGGACTCTCATCATTCGCGGATTTTTTATTGTGTGGTGGTTAAGAATCGCTCGGTTTTCAAATTCGGAGAAATTGAAAAAGAAGAATGAGGTAAAAACCTCGTGACCATGACAATGACACTCGCCCATGATCGATGAGCTGGTGTTAGTAAATATTTATACAAGTTTTGTTTCACACCACGTATATGTTGGTTAGTCAGAGACTTCGCAGTTGGTTCGGCGATTGTAAATCAACGATTCTATATGGGGCGAAGGTGTTTTATATATTCGATCACGTCCTCGGTGACTGGCTATACCCTTATGTACACTCCTGATCGAGAATAAGATTCGTTGACGAACTTTGGATGTGGACAGCGATTCATCATTTTTCTTCATTTTGCTTCTTATTGATTCGGTGCGATACGACGAAGCGGGTATAATTATCGGACAGAAATTCTCTTCATAGCCTTGAAGGATCCAAGACCTGTTGGACAGAATTAGGTAATCGTTGACATTTTTAGATAACGACGATCTTTCACGTGCATCGAAAGTATGGATATCGTGCGACCATAGGCTAAGAGTGGGGAGAGAAAAACAATTTAAAAAAACACCGTTTATTACTCTACCGTCGTATTATCGCAGCTGAACCATCGGCAACAAGGTCTGACAGAGGAGTATCATCTCGAATGAAGGAGTATAACGTTTAGAAGAAGCATAAAAAGGTGGATTCATCCACTTCAAGGATGAGAAGAGAAGAAGAAAGGAAGAATAACGAGCGCTAACTCGTGAACGACAGAAATTCACTGAGTATAGCAGAGTTCAGCCCGTTAATCTTATGTAACGATGTACACATACACCAAAGTCTAGACTCTGTACAGTGTCCAAAACCCTCGACATTTAGTGGAGTTTAACTACCACTGTATACACGTATCGATCAACGTACACGAATTTTAATCAGAAATTTAACTACGCCGCAGTCGATCACGTACGGAGCATGCTCGCCGTTACGGAAATGCTTCTGGTCGCGCAGCGATTCGGATTGGAAACTGGGGCGAGGTGTGTTTTTGATACAGATTTCAAACTTGAAGAGTGGATGGCGTCTTCTCGAGGCACCGATTCAAAGGCCTCGAGTGTAACGGAGGCGGTAACCCGACAATTACAACGTCGGTCGTAACACTATTACCGCAGTGATCGAGGTTCAAAATTGCTTGCGGTAATAACAGAATGAGCAGCCGCTCTTCGTAACTATCTGCATATCCCTGCAAAACGCAATTATTCGACATGCAGAACCGCTGTGAGAATTTGACGCCTAGATCTCATCCGATTTATCCTCGATTTGAAACTTATCGAGTCGATACAGAAGTTGATGAAATCTGTTTCTGAGTTTCAGTCGACTAAATCGTTTATTTTCATCATCGCAATCGGCGAGTTGAGGTCGAGGAATCGTCGCGTTGGTGGAAAAGTGACTCTCGATCGATTTTATGCCGATAATTCGTCGATTCGCTTCGAATAGAAACTCGCAACGACGATATCCGCGCCTCCTTCGCCATTCGCGATGGTGCCGCGACGAAATCGGTTGCAATTTCCAATGGGTATCAATGTGTACCGAATGGTAACGACGCCGCGTAGTTTATACCGCAAACAGCAGGTTCCAAACACGAGATAAATGCCACCGAACACTTTCTAAACAAGCGAGCTAACGGCAACCACGGAACAGCCTTACCTCACTATCTCATAGCCTCGCGCTTCGGAGCCTGCTGGTAACCATTTTATTTCCATCATCCACTACGATCTACGATTTATAGTCTCATCGACCAATCGAGTTTCGGGATTCTCTGCGATTGGCCAAAGTCCAAGAATACCGAAGAATCCACTCTAAACCGCGATATTAGCGACCAAAATCAGTTTCAACAAATCTTTGACCATTTTTGGCTTTTTATGAACAGATTCCGTTACTCGTTCCTCGAAAGAAAACCTGCGGGGGGTAAGTAGGTAGGCACTGACTGCTGTTGTGAATTCGAAACAAGAAAAGATCTAATTCTATCGAATCAATCGAGCCGATGTTGGTGATGAACTTACTTGCAAAGGATTCTCCAGAAGCAGCCGAAGCTCGAGCCATTCGGCACTTCGCTGGCGTATGAAACGGTCATCTCCTTATCGTCGGTCGAACTTGGAACCGATCAGCCGTTACTTTGGGCTGACGATTACCGTCGATTTAAAGTTGAAAAAAAAACGAAATAGTCGCACACGCGCACTAACGGCCCGTGCAGGACCGCGAACGGTCGACTCTGGTTGATATTCGCGACCAAGAACTTAGCGGCGCGTTTATCATCGGTTTGACACTGTCAGACGATACTTATTGCTAATGAAATACATCGACGGGGATAACCAACCGTACGAACCACCGGGTGTCTAACGACTGGACTTACCTGACGGACGAGACCAACGAGAACAACGTGAACGGGCCCCAACTCCATCTCCACCTCACCTGGGCCCAGGTACGAGACACCTGTGGATCGCCCCGCTCTTGCAATCCTAAATTATTCTATTCCCTCGATTCCTACTGATTTGAAACAATTTTTTGACATTCTCTAAATTCAAGACCTTTTCTTTGTCTCGTGATTACATGTTTGCAAAAATTCCCAGACGGCACAGAACTGAAAGTTGGCTAAAAGTCGTCCGTATGGACGTCTAAGCCTTGTCTCAATTCTTGTAGACGTATTTTGGTCTCTTATAGACATCCGTAAGAGTTAAGGACAAGATTGAGACGTCAAAAAGTGGGACATTTGACGTCCAGACGACGACTTCGAGTTCTGTGCTGTCTGCGGTTCTTTTTTCTATCCTCGTCGGGGGTTCGGTATGCAAAGGAGACGAGCAATGAATATTTTTTAACTTTCCACACTCGTCTCTGGGGCACCTTTTGGACGTTTCCCGTTTAGCTACGGCCCTGCTCGTGTCGAGCGCATCGCGGGTGCTTGTTTAAAGGTAGGCGAGGCCCGAACGAGCCCGAGTGCGCCGTCGCGATCATTCTTCTGATTGCAACGACGCGACGACGGTAACATACGAACAGTCGTACACCAGGCTGGTGTCGCTTGCATCGGTACTGGTCACCTTGCCGTGGCCTAGCCTCGAGCGATATTCCGCCTAGTCTCGGTCTCCGTTCTACTCCTGGATCACTATTAGTCTCATAGCTATGGTCTGTACCTGGGCCTGTACACAATATCGCGGCATATCCAGGGGCGAAAATTTTATAACTTAATTCCACATCTGCTTCCACGGCTACTTCTTCGGAACGAAAAAAAAACAAAGATAATAATGATCATAATTTTAACACCGTGTCCAATTTCGGCACTTGGTGGCTACAACTCGTTGCCCAACTGGATCGTCTGGTTTCAATCTTAGATAATGATGACCTCTGGTCAAATTCGAATATGTTCATTCATTTTTTCGTTTTTCTATTCGCCTGAGGAAAAATCGTTCGGTAGAAAAACAGTCCTGGAATTTGTTACCTGAGGCCATTTCGAAACCCTGTACGACATTCTGTGGTATTACGATGGTGCAGACAGTTCGTCGCCCACATTCATTTTGTGTGCGGAAAGGGTTGAGGTGAGGTAGTCGTTACGGTGCTAAATTCTCGGAATTTCATAGTCTATTGACCGCTGACCACTGGGAATCCTCGTTTCACTCATTCTGCCAACTCATGTTCGATTTTGGGTTAATATTAGGGCTGTGCGAATAGTGTTCGAATCGAATCGAATCGAATAGTGCTATTCGATTCGAAAATCGAATCGAATATTCGAGTTTTCGAATAGTTCGAATCTTCGAATAATTCGAATAATTCGAATATTCGAACTATTCGAACTATTCGAATAATTCGAATATTCGAACTATTCGAACTATTCGAACTATTCGAATAATTCGAATATTCGAATAATTCGAATACTCGAAATATTCGAATAGTTCGAATAAGTCGATTTTTTTTTAAATATTCGATGATTCGTCGGATCTTACGATGGCTGCACACTCTCGAAAAGATGTATACGCGTACTGTTCAGAAAAAGGAAACATCCAAACCCGATCAACAATCTATTACGAACTATGCCACAGATAAAACTCACTTTGCGTCTAGATTTTTATTTCTCAAAAATCTGACGCTTTTTCGTCCAAATTGTTTTCTGCACACAAATTTTTTAAATTCCATCCTGATTTATGTGGGAGCTGAACCACTTTTAAAAAAATGAAACGACTACTTTGTTTACGTTAAGTTCGAATCGAAGTAATTTTCGGTTACACGAGCATTACTTGGGCTACAAATTGATGAAAAAATATGTACAGTTTTGTTTTTCAATTTTATTTGTTCTCAACCAACTGTTCTGTCGTATATTTTTCAATTTTCAATTTTCTTGAAAACCTTCTTTCTTCGAAATCCTTCTATCTTTTTGCGTCTAAATTTCTTTGTTTGAATTTGAATTTGTTTCTTTACACAGGGTGTCTATTCGAGTTAGGATGTAAGGTTCCCCGAGAAATCCATGGTATTCCACGTGTATATAAATACGATTTTGCCCCCGTGGACCAATCATGTTACGAAGCTGAAGCTTGCAGCAATAGTGAGCAGCCAAAAGTGCCGAATTCAATTAAAATTACGGAGTTATGAGGTAACGAATATAAAAAAAAAGACAAAAAATACGACCGAATTGAGAACCTCCTCTTTTTCTTAAGTCGGTTAAAAATAAGACAACGAGGCGATAGAATTTGAATTTTGTGACACATTATGTAAGGGAATACTCTCAATGAATTATCGACATGAATCTTCACTGTGTGATTTTATTCCGGAGAACTTTGAAATGTTTGGCTGCTAACTATGGCTGCTAGCTTCAGCTTCATATCATGTCAACGTTTTTTTTCCGGTCAATTTCTCAGGCTCGTGTACCTCAATCGAACTGCTATACTTGAATATTTTTTTCTTTTGCAATTTGAACTGGTTTTGAATTTCCGAAAGAAAAAAGAAATGAAAAAAATTGATCACCATCAGAAAAAATTCCCTCAGTGAACCCGAAATTCCCTGAAAATTCCAGGATATATCAGGAGAAGAAATGTTCCCTGAGATTTCCAGGAAGTCCAGGTTTTCCAAGAAGGTAGACACCCTGTTACAGTCAGATTTTAGGAGGCCACACACCAATATATTAATAATAATTATTATTTGTTATAATAATTATAGCAATAATAATAATTATTATTCTAATAATTGATATAATAATAATAATGACAATAACGATAGTAATAATGATAATGATGATGATACAATTGATCAATGTTGACAAATAGTCAAGAATATTCCTCATGTAGGTATGTATATTGTATGAAGTGAAATACGAATAGCTCGGCAACTCTATGTAGATTATTTGAGAATAGCCAATTCTTGTTTCTAAAAAGACCCAATTGTCAAACAAATCAAATTATTCGGATATTCGAACCATTCGAATAATTCGAATGTTCGAATAATTCGAATAATTCGAATAATTCGAATAATTCGAATAATTCGAATAATTCGAAGTTTCGAATAACTCGAACTATTCGAATTATTCGAAGTTTCGAATTATTCGAAACTTCGAGTTATTCGATTCGATTTTCGAATCGAATTTTACTATTCGATTCGTGACGAATAACTCGAAAATTCGAATATTCGCACAGCCCTAGTTAATATGTGTCTGAGAAAGAGAAAGAAAAATATGTAACGCTGAAAGTATTGTTTCTATGCGTGCGGGCTAATTAGGTGGACAGTCTGTTATATTCACCGATAGTTCTAACTGCTTTGACTTACAGAGTTCGTAGTTTTAATCGTTACTCGATGGTCGTCGGGCATAACGGACTGTTATCCTTCGGTAATGCCATAAACAAAACTCACCACGCAATTAGCTCTACTTACTTACTTACTTACCTTATACTCTGTGAATTTATCTGTGTGAAGAATCGCCAGTCTGACATTGTGAAGACATGGAAACACTCGTAACTATACGTAATGTGGTACGCACGGACACGTATATTTCAACTAATTGGCAGTGCGAAGTAGCTGTGACTAAATGGTTAAAAACATGTCAAGTTAACAGTTTTGTAATGCCAAACGTTCACATCCTCATAAACGTCTCCGATCAACTAGACCCCCGCAACGCCGCTTCCGTTCACGCATTCGTGTCGTCAAATTGCCTACAAACTTATGGCCAGGCGTAATACAATATGAGTAACTAGTGGTTTTTATTGCAAAAATTAGTCGCTTCATCCATTGGTCTCTGACACTCGATTGAAAATTTGCAAATCCACTATCAGTCCATTTGAAAAGTCTCATAAATCTCTGAAAAGTATGGGAAATTTAATTGACCTGCTGAATCTTCGTTCCTGTCAGTATTAAATTGACGTTTGTGAATTTTGTTGTTTCTCGAAGTTGCATAAACGAAGTTGATTTCAATATTGATCAGCTGTGAAAAGCCAGGGTCTTTTCGCCATCTTTTTGTACTTCGAACAATGAACTCAGAGTTTAGTTAGTTGATATAAAAATTGGATAATGTTCGTGTCGTTGACACTTGAATTTTTGGTGATGACATTGAAATATTTTAAATACACAATATTGTGACATTCATCTTCCCATGGGCTATAAAATCATCTTTCTAACCAGACATAAGAATTATAATGAATATACAATGAAATGTTGTTCTGGGTTATTCAATGTTATCAAACTGATGATTTTTATTACAAACGAACAGAAACAGTAAAATGGTACAAAAACGTATTTTTCATCATCTCATCCTTCAGATCCTTCAAAGTTTCACGTTCTTCTGTGCCTTGATTATGAAGTCGGCTGACATCATGAGCAGCTTTTTTTCGTGCTCGGTCATTCGCATTCGAATAATCTTAGAGATTCCTCCCTCGCCCAGTGCGACGGGAAGAGAGAGAAATATTTCCTCGGTGATGTCATGGTGACCCTGTCGTATTTCAGATGGAAATGTTTCAAAAAGATCAATCTTAAGAAGATCAAATTGATTCACAATCTACCTGGACCAGCGTTGAAATGGATTTGACATCGTTCACGTTTCGCAGGATAGAATCTACGATATCAGCGATGCAAAAACCGACTGCCGTGCTCGTGTAACCCTTCAGACAGCGCACAGTCGATGCTCTGAAATGTGACAATCGGCGCAAGTTGACCAAAAAATATGCGACTGCCTCTCTTTCTCCGATTAGAGGCTGAAGGACTCACGCGCGGATCACGTCCTTGTGCACGTCCTCCCATTTTTCATAGTCAGTGGGGAGACCGATGTTCGGTACAATGTCGCGAAGTTGAACCCCGGCGACGTTCACACCGGACCATAAAGGAACTGGATCGAATGAATGATAGTTTGATGGAAATTTTCTGACCGATGTATCAAGTATTCTCGTATCTTTTCAAACGTACCCTGAGTATCTCCATGTTCGCCTATGATCCACGCCGCGACGGAGCTCGGGCTTATCCCGAGTCGTTCGGAGATGAGATATCGGAATCTTGAGGAGTCGAGCTGCGTACCTGTTCCGATTACTCTGTGCACTGGAAGGTTGCCCAATTTCCAGGTGGCCCACGTCATGATGTCCACTTTGGTCAGAAAGACATTAGCGTTACAAAACTTCGGTCTGATCTTTCCTGCGTGATCGTTCATCACCTGGGTTAGTCGCGATCACGAATACCGCGTCTGGACTGTACTGAACCAGTTGTGGTATTATGGTTTTGAAAATTTCTACGTTCTTCTGCAGAACGTCCACCCGACTCTCGTCCTCCAGTTGACGAGCTCCCGCCGTTACTATCACAACCTTGGAGTTACTGGACACACAAAAATCTAGGAAAAGTTTTTTACCCAATTGTCCACAACAATCATACTCAATAAAATTCCGATCAAAAAACATCCAGACGTTTCTACCTGTGTCAAACTCTACACGGGGATCGCCTGCGAAAACTGCACCGTGCTGAAAGTCCAAAGCCTCGCCTTCCATCTTCTTCGGAAATGCGTCGACTATCGCTATGTGGCCGGTTATTTTCTACTCACAACACGAATGGTTTTAACAAAATGAACAAATGCGTCACAAGCAAACAGTAAAAGTTATGCACAATGAATTGTTCCGAGTCACAATCACCTGGGCGAGCATGGCAGTGATGGATGCTACACCGACCATCCCGGCACCGACTACGGTCACCTTCGTCGAGGCATCCCTCACCGGTTCTGATACATTGCAGATCAATTCGTCGCGTAGGCATGACGGTGGTCTGGAGAATATCGATGTCCGTTAGGAAATAGGAACCGATATTAAAATTGATTTGAATTCTGAGCGCACATTACATGGATCGACTAACCCGCAGCTTGTGAATCTGTTCGATCCTGGTTTGACGATATTTTCAGCGATCTTAGCGACGAATGCATCCTTAATCGAGGAGGGATAACGAGCACATAACCGAGACACTGTCAAGAAAAATCTTCGAGGCTGGTCGGGCGTTTTGACCACTCGTAGTACGAGGTGTCTCAGCATTACGCTGACGACAATTCACTCGCAATTTGGTAACTGTATTCGCCCCCGATTATCGTACGCATTTCAGATATAATATTCTAATATACAACCTCGGTGACATTTCTAACACGCTGCCATTCACCTGATCCGCAATTGTCAAGCGAATCCTTGGTTACTGTCACCCTAGGGGTGAACATGAAATCGGCAGTCATTCAAATTGTGATCTTCCAGCGATAATTTTAGTAATCTTTATAATGTGGTGACATCATCACAATATCGATATACCGATAGATAGATTCCTACGTTACCATTGATGGACATTTTTACAAAAACCGATAAAGTTTAATAGAAAATTGATATAAGAAACTGGAAAAAAAATGGAAGATCAAATTTCGGTACATCTGCATTTGGATAAAATCTTTTATCGATTCAAAATATTTTATTTTCAGCGTTCAAGATGTGCCATAACATATATTATACACGTAGACAAAATAGATTAAAGTATATTAATATCAAGTTTAATACATTTGGTTACGACATTAGTATTGAACAATAATTTAGTGTGCAATAACCGCATTTCTAAGGACGACGACAGAATTACAAAAAACTATGAGAACATTTTTTGGCAACTGCTGGAGCCGAGTATCTTCCGGTGTTCTCCGGTCCTAAAACTGGATCGTATCAGTACTCACAGCAGTGACATTAATCTAGGTCAATCAACATTTAGATTGTATTCAATTGGCGTCACACCTATGCCAATAGATTGACTAAGAACGAGTGTGAGAAGTGTTTCTGCTAGCAAATGACACTCTTTTCACATCTAAACTCTGAAGGATTCATTTTATAGTGCGAGTCTATGATGCGTTACGAGAAATAATGACACGCAGTACAATTAACATCAATTTTGTGAAAAATTAAATACTTTTTTTTATTGCTTTGGTATGGTTTGGCACAGAATCGTACAAACTTTTTTTTGATGGCAGAAAATGCGAATGATTATAAAAGTATTACTCAAAAAAAAAAAGATCATTGGAGGAATATTTTGGAATCGGCTATTGAATGGCGTGTGGAACATTAATTTATAAACTTAAACGTACAATAATTAATGTTTGAAATGTAGAAAACAAATGCATGTAGATCTTGAGTTCGGAGCAAGAACGAATCACTTTTGACAATAGTGCTTATACTTATAAAAATAAAAATAAAAAATTTCTATACTGGGACTCAAGAAATACCGCGATACTTGTCATGTGACCAATTTATTCAACCGCACACATACGTGGAACTTATTTTTAATCAAAGGAATAAATAAATTATAAACGATAATCGAACGAAACGAAAATGCAGTGATACGATTCAGCTCACGATTCGCACGAAATACTGTGTGAACATTAAAGTTAACGGATTACATGCTAAACTGGGGTCTGCAACGTCCGAGAAATTCATAGGGGTGCAGAATATGAATGTTGACACGGAAAAGACATTAGAACTTGAGGCCTGACTGCACTTCGCTCATCGCCTTCGCGGATTTTTGCAAAAGATTGCGTTCTTCGTTGGTCAACTGCTGCTGGACGATACGGGTGACGCCGTTCTCTCCGAGGGCGCATGGAAGGGAGAGGAACACGTCCTCGGTGATGCCGTGCATTCCCTGAAAAGAATCATCGATAATTTCAATGTCAGTGACGTAAGACCATGCTATGTCACTCTCGATGTGAGGTACTCACGTTGACCAGGGTGGAAACCGCGTGAACCGAATTTGTATTGCGAACAATCGACTGTGCCAAGTTAGCGATGCTCAGACCGATGGCCCACGACGTGTAGCCCTTCAGCTTGATGACCTCGTACGCGCTGTCCACCACCTGTCCGTGGATGTCACCCCACTTTTCCGGGTCCTTGTCGGTGCCCACGTTCTCGTCGAGGTCGCGAAGACGAACTCCAGCTATGTTCACTCCCGACCAAACGGGAACTGCGAGAAGAATATCGATCAGTACCTGGACGTTTGATATTCTGTAAATTCTGTGATTGAAAGAATCTCGTACCACTCGTGTCTCCGTGTTCGCCGATGACCCATCCGTGACAGGATGTCGGGGCGATGTTGAGTCTCTGTGACATGAGGAAACGAAACCGGGCAGAATCCAGGTTGGTCCCACTTCCGAACACGTGGTGCTTCGGAAGTCCGGATAGTTTCCAAGCAACGTAGGTGAGAATGTCGACGGGGTTTGAAACGATCAGGAGAATAGTATTCGGGCTGTACTTCACTAGCTGCGGAATAATGCCCTTGAAGATATCCGTGTTCCTTTGAACAAGGTCGAGCCGAGTCTCTCCCTCGCGCTGACGAGCTCCTGCCGTCACGATGCAGATGGTCGAGTTCGCAGTCACCGCGTAATCCGTGCTCGCGCTGATCCTGGCGTTCCTCAGGAACGAACTTCCGTGCTGGAGGTCCATCATCTCGCCTTTCAGCTTGTCGGCCATCACATCGATCAGCGCCACGTCGCTCGAGACATGCTGGATGAAAATTAACGTTACCGTCGCTGATTACAAAGTCGGGTTAAATCGGGTAAATCTAGACACCTGGCTTTCATCTTCTGTACCCAGACAGCAGACAAGTTGCAGCAATGTTACTGCAATGTTGCTGCAACTTGTTTGCTGTATGGGTATCTCAGTGAACAAAAGTGTTCCTCATTTCCAACAAGCTTTGGGACTCCGCATTCTCTACCACATTTTTGCACTGGGGTAGAAATGTAGAATAAGTCGAAGCCAAGTGTCTCGATTCAGGGCGTCACTCACGGTGGTCAGGATGCTGGAGGCGCAGGCCATTCCGACCTGGCCGACACCGACGATGCTGATTTTGTTCTTGCCGGTCGCGACGGGCTCGACCACCGTCCCCAGAAGTCGCTCCTTGATCGAACTCATTTTCTTGTAAGGAGATTGAGACAGGGCACGGGTTACTTTAGAGAAACAATGCCTTTGCATGCCTAGCCGGCTGCGTAGGTTGGTATTTACATTTCGCCCTTATTAATATTGAGTTCAACTGACATCGATAGAAAAATGTTTACGGAATGAATAAAATGCGGCGCGAGCCCAAAAATTATGGGCATATCGGATTCTAGCGATAGAGGCGTACCTGATGGATTATCGGTGCTGAAGCTAATCGCTCGATGAAGCGATATTTCGGCGAAAGCAAAATCGAAAGCAAAATTTGAATACCTTCTACTAAACTCTAGAGGTTCGGGAGGTTCGACTGTATCGAGACGACGAGTATTGCGCAGCAATTTACAAGCGTTGGCAGGACACTGACTAATATCGCGGAGAAGGAACTAAACCTGATTCCGAGCTTTGCCGTGTGCGATGGGGTTTTCAGGGGGGGATTCCGGCTGCTCACGGCGCAGGCCCGACTTTGACCTCGATGTTCTCCACGTCCTTCGATGACATTGACTCTATTGACCTTCCCGGAACGTCCAGAGGTCGAATGACCGGGAGAAATTCAAATGTCCGAAATTTCGCGCAGGTAATAACAATAAGAGTAATAATCGTATAATCCTTATCGTAAATTTGGGTACGCTGGTCAACTTTCTAATTCAGGGCGTTGATCAGTTGAAACTGGAACATTTTCCAGCCCTTGGTCATGAACGTGGGCCACAATAGTTATTTTCAGACCGAGTGAGCGGGCGGAAAACAGGATTTTGCGCCCTAGGGCAGGAAAAAGACGTTTCCGCCCGCTCAATAGGTATGAAAAGTGGCGTTTTGCGACCGGGTGTGAGAAAATATCTATGCGTGAGCTTCGTCGACGGGTGGATGACCCAATTATGACGTCATGTCCCCTTCCCAAGGCTTTTCTACTCGTGTGTATGACCGTTGTATGCACTGCACACATACATTGTATTATCTAGCAGACACGCGGTGGTGGAAGCAACCTGTTGCAAGAGTCACCTTGACTCGTGACCGTAGTTTGAGGAAATCAACGAAACGGTGCAGTTCTTTGGATAAGTACGAGAGTTTGGACGTTTTCATTAGTTGTATAGAGTTTTACTTGGAAATCTATAACCGTACGTTAGAAATGATCAAGTTGCGTTGACCTGAGCGAATTCGAGTCAGATATCGCCTTTAAACGTCAGGGTGGACGAAATTAGATTAGATCGATACAGAGTGGTTATCAACCGGAGCCTAACGTATTTTGAAGACAGAAATAGTCTTTGGCATGAAGTTGTTTCGATAAGATAATGCAAAAATGAAGGGTGCGATGACCCGGGACGCAGCGACGAAAGACTCGAATACTCTGCGTAGTGCAGGTTAAAAATAGCTTCGGAAGCTCGAAATCAAAGTGCACATATTTATAGCAAATTAAAGCTCGAGTAACGGACAACAGTTGGTAAAAGGGAATCTGATGCTCGGGAGAGTAGATTCTGTGCCACGCTAACAGATGCCGGCACAGGTACCGATTTCCCGGCAAGATGCAATAACCCGAAGGATTGCCGTCCTTTCATCGCTGACATGAGTCACTTTTTACACTCGATTAAATCATCGTTGACTCGCAATTAAGCAAAGCAGAATGTGGCCTTTAACGTCAGCATCAGCTGCATGTATCCAATGTCAATGTCTCGATATCAAATCAGCCGGCAGCTTATCTCCGTTAAATTAATTAACGTGATTATTAGAATATTGACCTTTGACAGAGCTAATGTTAATAGCAGCTAATTTGGAGGAAAAAGAATCAACTTTGACTTATCTTTGCAACGTACTAATTTCGTAGTCGTTATCGAATTAATTTGGAGCAAAGCGATAACGTCGTTGTTTACGTTAATGTCATAACTTCTGAGTCAACGCAGGCTGTTTCGGTACGATAAATTGACCAGGGAATATCGATGTACTCACAGTGATAATTAGTTGAGGTCAAAAACGTGAACGAAACGCGTTCTACACGATTTGTTGTACGTTCACTGGACGCCGGTACACCAGCACACCACGACTGTTTGACAACTCGAAGGATTATGTTCCAAGGTGACCTTACCGCCTTCTTTTATATGCTGCTATTTTCGATTTAACATGGGATCGCGATCCCCACCACGGCCTCGGCTCGTCCGAACAGTGACTGTAAAATCATGCGCCGATTTGACGACTCATGACAATCATTGTCGGAAGACGATCTCGATAAATACTACGGTCAATTTGACTCCGGTGGTGGGTAGCTATAGGCCAATGGCGCGAGTGCCCAACGACACGTAGGATTTGAAATTCTACGAACCATGCCGAAACGCGCATGCGCCGAATGACGCAATATCAATCCCACATGTTCACACAGCTAGTATCGATCCTGAGAGTCCTTTTCCTGAACCCGCGATCATTCAAGACCCATGCGAATTGCAACAGGTTTTTTTTTAACAATATTTGCTGCCTTGACCCTCATTCGTGTTCATAGATTCACAAGCAGGAGCAAAATTCCACCTTCTATTGATATCGCCAGCAAACTGATATAAGAAGTAAGGAAGAGTCTTGCACGAGGCTATTTACATCAGCCAGCAAGGAAAGCCACGTGATTTTTAGCCAGTGATTCTAATCTTGCGAGCGTGAATCATCTAATTAGCGGAAGTATCACACGAGGCTAGATAAATTGGTGCTTCATTGAAATAATCTCCTGCCGCAAAGTCTGGTCCAGGCAGACGTGACACGTGTCGAGTTGAGATATCGAGGAAACCGAATCACAATTTTTCTGTAAAAGATTGAACTATATCCTACGTATTGTATGATTGTTATCAACCATCGAGCGAAGGACCCTGCGGACCAAAGACTAAATTCAAAATAAAGGACATCTGATGCCACCCTTTTCAGAGTTGTAATCGTTACTTCGATAAAGTACTCCGAAAATATTTGAGTTCTAGTTGAAATGATTCGGGATGAAATGCGCTCATTTAATCAGATCGCAGATCATTATGTTCAGAGAAATACGTCGCAGTGATGACTTCGTAAAAAGACAATCAAGATTCAACAGTCGACGCGTAGACATCATCATTTTGCAATTCTTCAATGAGGAAAGTCAATTTCCTATTTTCCAAGTGCGAAATGAAGCGAAAAATAATACGTGATATTCTTGATCCAAGAACATATTATTCCCTGGCGGAAAAATATTTGTATCCTTGATTAGTGATTACTTGTTCTTCTCGTACTATGAACCAATGAAGCCAACGTCATCATACTATTTTAAATAAAGTAGTGAACCTTTTCGCTTTGAGACTACGATCTGGATAGAAATGAACCACACCTGTCTATAAGAATGTTCTTTTCATCAAGATACCAATTAGATTTCTCAATTTTGAAAGTTCGATCTACCAGCCTATACCATCAGTTTAATCTCATTCAAAGTACTTTTTATTCAGCTCTGGTCCAGTTTTGTCCAGTTCATAATCTATAGTTCCAAAAGGTCGATGACGTTATTAGAGATGAAAGGATAACAGCGAGTCACACGATAAAGAAGTAAGCATCCTTGAATCAATATCAAAGATAAAAGTAATCAGTCACAGTATCAAATCATATATTATAATGATTAAAGTATACAGTTTTTCCCGTTCGATCATCAGAGGAAAAAGATTGAGGAAATTATCGTGACGAACTTTTTTACCATAGAATCTGCTTCTTTGTTCATACGTAGAATTTGCATTTCAATGATGCATCATCAATTTTATACTCATCAGTTTTAGATTCTATAATCTCTCGCAATGGATTATAGGTTGAAATATTGACAATAAAGGATGGATTTATGTATATTTATGGATGTGATAAGTGTCCGAATGACAAGATTGATTATCAACTCATCCTCATCCCAAACTTCAGTCAACCATGACGGCTCAATACTGCGGAACTGAATCTGCGTTTGTTATTTTCAGTCACAAGTTGTTCAATATAACGCAATATTGCATCCCGCTTCGATAGATTTCGTCAGTGGTTACCGCGCTGAACGCGAGTACGTGCAATTCGGCATTCCCCAGCTGCAGCGGAGCCCCTCTCTTCCCGTCTCCCTCACTCGCCACCTCCGTTCCTCCTCTCACTTGCTCGTTCGCGAAAGCCCGCGGTCTAGGTCTAGGCCGTGATCAGCTGACGTGATACGAAGCACGTGCTGCTGCAATAACTCCGTCAAATTCGGACACCGATCCCGCGGTGTCACATTTTATATCACCGGAATTGCCGACTATCTTTTGACTGATATGGGAAGGCCTGCTTTCAGATCACGATATCGTCGCGTGATCGCGATATTTTACGCGATCGTATATCGCTGGTCGTATGACGCGAACGGGGAAATGAAGTTGCGGTTAGACGCGGATATGGGAAAGTCTTGGAGATCGTTTAGCAAATTTGCGGAAATTGAGACGCCGATGCAACTAGGACGTGTTGTTGAGACCCGAAGGTTTAATTTCATGATATGAATAACCGGGTACGAAAACGAGGTTTTCTCGACGCGGTGATCACGCGTTAAAATATACGCGGCGAGGAGCGTAACCACTTTCCATAAACAATGTCTACCGACGTCTAACGTAACGCGGAGCTAATAACTCGAAAAAGTTATACGCGTACGAACCTGCCTACCTGTAATAGAGCAATTTAATAAATTGTCCAGCGTAGCAATTAGGACGCTGCTAAGTATTACCAACGAGTCTTTGATATCGTAATTACTGCGGGCTAATGCATGCGCATTCGTTAACGACGAGGGACTCGACTCCTCCGGGTCCAAACCTCGACGAGACACCGCCGAGATATTCAACGAGGAGAACCCCGCGTGATTGTAAATTACGACTGAACCACAAATAAATTTGACTCGCAAATCATTCAATTTCATAGATCAGCCCAATAGGGAAGTTTCGTCAATTTTTTTTCTATTCTCTCATCCGATAATTTAATGATTATCACATTCCACCTGATTGTTTATCGTTGGTTTTTACCTGAATCAAGTTTTTTCGATACACCGTTTGAATTTCCCGGTCCCGTGTGACGTCACGCAGTACCTTTAACCGTCTGGCGGCGCTGCGGACAACCATGGCGGCCGAGGTACTGTGTGACGTCACATGGCGTTTGAAAATTGATCATCTTCAATTGCTGTTTATAATCACCTAAAGTCGATTCTATCAATCTTATGGTTTTTTTAAATTGTATTTATTCATCACGCACCGACTTATCGTGGATATTTTCTGAGGAAACTTCCCTATCCTTGAAGGTACCTGTAGGACGGAGTCGAGGAACGCGGTGCAGAGTCTTGAACCTTTGTAAGTTGGGAGTCAGGGTGTACAAAGTGATTCTGTACTATAAATATATCAGTGATAGCGGGCTGGTCGTTTCTGTTCACCTCGGTAAATCTCGAATCATGGCATAATCGTCGGCGATCTGAAATCTCGCGAGGATCGAGGCGGATCTCGGCCGCTAATGCGGGATCTTGGTGTATTTATCGGCAATACAGAATCACGCTATAAATCAGGGCCCTCCCGACCTCGGGAGATAAACCCGAAGGTGAAGAAATTATCTCAACCGTAATTACATCCCACAGTGTTTATCGAAGTCTGTGAAAATCTGCCGCCAATTCAATGTACCTAATACCTTATCTGAATGAAAACGCACTTGATGGCGCATAAACGCTATCGGAAATATTCTATTTTTATTATCGCACACTATCGCGCGGTAAATGCAGTCAGACAGTGATTCCCAATTTTTTCACATATGTCGTTGCAGATAAGAAACAGAACCATTCGACATCGCCAAGAAAAATCCGGCGGTTTAGAAAATTATCTAGTTTTTCACTCTGACACACAATTAGAACTATTCTATTTTTATATTTATCGATTGCAGGCACCCAAAAAATGCAGTAATTTATATTCCAAACAGTAATTTCTACCCTTTTCCACGTGACCAGGGAAATTCCAGCGTTCCATATAAATCTATTATAAGCTTATCGCTCCGACGACAATGAACCCTGTGACCTACGCCATGATTCGGAAAAATTCCTCTTCATAATTTCACGTCCTTGAGAATTATCAGTAACGACGATGCTCAGACAGCTAAATAGATCAGTACGAGACTGATAACGCGATTATTTGTAATCAGCGCGTCAGCGTGATAGGAGAAAAAAACTTCCGCAGTCTGACTGAACTATATAATCTTTTTATAAATAGTGCGACGTACGGAAGCTCTGATTGTGGCTGAAAAACCCATTCAAGAAATGGACGCGTGGTTACATGAGCCTATAACGCAACGGGATTCGAAGAAGCGTAATTACTCCCAAGCATATGGGAAACTTCCTTCTGATCTCAATTGTGGAAACTGTGTAAGCGTCCACGAGACAAGAGATTGAAAGTGAATCGAACACTTCCCCATCGTATGCATCCGAACCGGTTGTGCGAGGATAGTAATTTAAGTTCTGGAATAATGAAGCCTGCGAATACAACGACGGATATGTATAATCAAAGAAGGGTATCAATTCAGAAGAGAATATAATCGCGTTCGTTTTGATTAAACACATAAGATCTCGTCTCTAAGGTGCAATTTGTAAGTTATAGTTTACACGAAATTTAACGACTCGGTTTTTCGCCGGTAATAAATTGAATTTTATGGTGCCCAGCCCTTTTCCATGGTCAGAATTCGATTGGATACCGTACCAATACGCGTTCCAAAACGCATCTACACATCGGTACACAACCAGCAATCGACACCCGGAGCCGGAGCCGCGGGCCGACGAGTAGTTATATTTTCGTCGGTATTAGTGACCAACTATGTGTACCGCGAAGCTTCTACACCGGCTAATGCAACGGTGGCGTGATTCTCCGTCGTTTGTCTTGACTCGACAATTAACCGGCCGGACTGACGCAATCGGCGGCTATTAATTACAATCAACGCTATCCCCAGCCTCGGCCGCTGCGATATTTCACTCAACCTTTTACCCAAAGAAGAAGACGGTTCCTCTAGTTCTGTGACTGAAGCAACGCCTGCGCCGTCGATTCGCCAGCACGTGGCACCGTGCAACCTGTTGCTTGGTACAGAATTCGTTCTTTTCTTCCGAGGTAGACGCGATCCCGAGGAGGACCACCAGATACCGCCACCGAACCCTGCGCCTCGATGCGTAGAATTTTTTATACCGGCTACCACCTGGCACAGTCGATTCTATTAGGTCAGAACTTCCAAAAGTCATTTTTTCACATTTTAGAATTGTTTTCACACGATTTTGGGAACACAAAATAAAATCTGTCGGTGGATCGATTCAAGTTTTTCTGGTCTCAAACTATTCAGTGAAGAGGCTTCTTCAAAATGAACAGAGAACTTTTTGATCCGATTAAAATTGTGCCAGATATTCATCATTTTTTATAATAAAATAGCGTTTTTCTGTCTTCATACGTTACTTCACGTGATAACTCGAGTAAAAATGAAGTTATGAAAAAGTTATCTGGTCATACTAAAAAGGCCTCTTTACTGAACAGTTTGAGACCAGAAAAACTAAAATCGGTCCACCGGTAGATTTTATTTCGTACATCATAGACAGAAAAAAAATTCTCTCTAAAACTATGCAAAAACCATTCAAAAGTCTCAAAAATGACTTTCGGTGGTTTTGACTTTCTTGAAATTTTAAGGTGTATGTAAATTTCAAAAATACTTTTTTTTCTTTCACTTATTCTGTTAGTGCAATCTTTTACGAACGTTTTGGCGCAAAGCCAACTGGAAAATTCGCAAAATTGAGCTTAGCAGAGCCAAAAGTGTGAGACGGTGCTCGACCAGTGCTACATAGGTCACAGTTCCTACAGTAATGCTACGCTCAAACTTTAAATGCGTTTTTCTCGAAACTACTTTTTCTGTTAGTTTTGCTACGAAAACTCGATATCAACTTGATTTTTATTTCTGAATGAAGATATCAACTAGTTCCACAGATTGAACCGACGTCTGTCGAGAAAATATAATTTTTTACCGACATAAAAATTAATGTGGCAAATTTTTCCGTGTTTCTTAGAATATCAGCCGCCATTTTCCTAATTTTTATGTATTTCTCGAATTTTTCGGGCCAATCTAGGGGACGAATCCCCTGAATATTGGGAATGCCGTTTGAAAACTGCAAAAATTCTAATAATTATTAATTACTTTTTTTTTTAACAAATACCGCTGCACTGATTTTCATCAACAAAAATGTGACAAACAATTTGAAACTGAGAAAAATTGCGTGATTTTTCTTCAATTTTTCATAAACGGCATTGAAATTTTTACCCCACCTCCAGCGGTCATAGACTGCCTAGTCCCCTTAATTCCTTAATCCATCTTACCTATCTCCTCTCATCTTCCCTTAATTTTTAATTTACGCTTCAGGCTTAATCCTAATCCTTCCTCGTGATAGATTTTCGTCATATGTATTCCCTCTTGATAATGTAGTAGATCGTATCGCGTGGAAGTCACACAGTCAACCAGAGTTCCTTCGGTGTTTCAGATGCCTGATAAAGTGAACGCAAATTTGAGAGGCGGTTATTGAGGTAAGAAAAAGTCAGAGACACGGTGCCTCCAGTACACAGATGTTACCGTATGTAAGTCGTTAGTCGAAGACGAGGATGAGGAGCTGAGAGAGAATGAAAAAAAAATGAAAAAAACGGTGTATAAAAGAAGAAAGCGGGGAGAAAAGGATACGGAAAAAAGAACAGAGCAACGTGTAACGCGGTGGCTGCGAAGATGCTGCCGAGATGGTTCGGAGATGCCCGAGAAGAGACAAGCGGATGGGCAGACGCCTGGGCAAGGCTGGTATGGTAATATTCCGCGTCAGGAGCCGTTGTGTACTCTGCACCCCGGCCATTAAGCGGCCCTGGGATCCTGAATCCGCGGCAGTATTCGTCCAGGAGGAGGTGTTCGGTTCTAAACCTTTCATTCGGTTACAGAATGATAATGAAAAGAAAAACAATTGGAAGAAAAAAAAAGTAAATTAATGTGCCGATTGGAGTTTACGAGCATCATAACGGAGACCGTTCAATAGTCTGGAAGGGAACGGTAAAGCCGAAGATTAATCTTCACGCGGGTTGTACACAGCAAAGATGTCTGCCTACTACGGTACGCGGCGATATTAATTACAGCGATTATTTAGGATTATGTTGTTTGTTTGACGGAGGCTGAGGGTCGGCCCTTCGCCGAGAGGGAAAAGAAGTATTTATTACATCTTTGTTCATTCGAAGGCATTACCGTAGGTAAGGACGCGCGGGGAGGGGGTAATATCATCCAAAGTACTCCCAGTAACCACATTTCAGACTCCGATGACCGATGGTCCCGGCTTCTTTTCACATTTCTTTACACACACGGGGGGCCATTCGTTACGATATTTCTAGGCTTGTGCCGGATATCCGGCCACGTAATGGATTCTGGCACAAGAAAATCGCCCAATCTCGAATTTTCAATGTTAAAGTTCGAACATTAAAGTGGGAAACCGAGGATTTTCATTCTCTGCTTATTTCATCCTTGTCACTTTAATTTTCTTTCATTTCTATGTGAATGAGGTAAAAAAAAAGAAGAATTTATGAGTATAATCATCAGATATTAAAAAACAGGCCGAATACAGATCCCTAGATACTTCTCAACGATAGACTCGGTCTATGCTGGGAAATGATTTCGTTGGTGCTCCGATGATCGAGAGCGAGTCTGGGTCCGGAGTTTCAAGCCAGTGTTGTGTCGAGATGGTTCCTCGGATCTTTGATACCTGCGTTTCTTAATTGAAACACCTTCGGATAACGAGGCGACAGCTAGTCGGCGGGCCTCTAGGCTCCAGCGACACTCGCGAACGAAAATCGAATCCCTTAGCGAAAAGGGGAGCCGCTGATCAGAGGATATCTTAATTACTGATTGGTTTGGCGGTCTAATTAAATCGTAACTCAATCAGACCCTTAATTCTGCCCCGGCTTCGAACCTAATTTACGATTGCTCAGACTCCCATTCTCGCCTTGTTATAATTGTATGTAAATGAACAAAATGAATGAAATGAATAAAATGAACGATGTAGAGAAAATAACCGCCGATGTCGCTCTCGGGAGCAGAACCCGTGTAATAATGATCATGACAGGAGTCAAACCGAGGGAACGGTTCACACAGAGCCAACCGGAGGCTAGACTGTCTCCGAAAAAACACCTCTCTAAATAACAGTCTCAATTTCCATCTCTCAAGTGTCCGTTGGCCGGTAGCAACCCGGCAGCAGAGGTGATGGAGGGGGAGGGGAACCACGGGAATTAAGTCAGAACGCATAATCTCGGTTCGTGGTTCATAAATTACTGAGGCTAGACACGTCATCGAGATAATACCAAGAAATTGCCGGAGCAGCAGCTCGGAAGCCGGTCGTCGGTCGTTCCGTTGGTCAGTTTGCCCTGCCTCCCTGGGCAAGATTCAGCTAACGCAAGACGTAACCACTGTCCGGGTTATGGCTCCGGTCTCGGCCTCGGGAGGTGAACGCGAACGCGGTTATTATTCGTTAGCTCTTGTAATGAATCACTTGGAGACCCGGAGCGCGCGGCTGTCGACGAGGAGGGTGAAGCCGAGCCGGGCTCTTCCTCGTCTACGCGTCGTCGCCCGAGAACCCAGAGAAGATGCCGCCCACGCCGCGACGCCGTCCTCGAGTAGTTAATAACCCGGGTATGGACTGAATTCTAAAGTCGAAATTCCCGTCCGCGGGCGCCGATAGCCTCCCAGGTGTCCAGGAATCCAATTCACCGGCTTACCCGATACATCTTACTTTTACCCTGACCGCAGCGCGTGTCGGTCTTGTAAGACTGATTAATGCGTTCCACGGAACCATAAGCTTACGCGACATAGGTCCTCTCGCTACCCCAATATGCAGTAGGATATTTGCGAAAATTTTTTGGAACCGCCCGCAGATCGCTAGAACTTCGTGCCGGGTCTCAGCTCCTCGAGATCATTACCGGTTCAAATAAGGCACCGCGATATTTCATCGGCCGCAATGCGAACTCCGCCTACGTACCTTCGACCCGTACCGCGAGGATTCGTGGCTTTGGGAGAATCGATGAAGATGGAGCGAAGATACACGGGATGAGACTTTTAATAATCATTCAAGGGGCTGATATGCTAGTAATAGAACATGAAATTTGCATAAACTGTTTTATTCCAGCCTGTCGAGGTACGGTTTTTGCCTCTCGTATATCGCCCGGCATGATCTGGTGGTCAGTTCTTGTTCTTCGGCGGTGTACAAGTGCCGGATGTACGACTGAACCCCGTTTCTACCAACGACGCATGGAAGCGACATGAAGACGTCCTTTTCGAGGCCGTGTCTGCAGCCCTGAACGATTTCAAAGGTCCTGGTTTTAGGTTATTGACGATTCTACACGGCTATTCGGAGGTAATCCGCTCCCGAATAGGGCAAACCTTGACGAACGCTGATACTGTCAGACAAGCGCAGGTGTTTCTCACAATGGCGTCGACGATTTCACCGACACAAATACCGGCCCCCCAGTTGCAGTAGCCTTTTTTACCGATTATATCGTTGTTGGTGTTGACCACCTTCTCGTGGAGCTCGCCCCAGCCCTCCGGGTCGGTTTTCTGACCGATCTCCTTGTTGATATCCTTCAGTTTCATCCCCATTACGGCCACGGCGGACCAGACAGGGACTGTGAAATATTGCCGTATTAATTCTGCGCCAAATGACAATAACTTGACAATATCTTTACCTGAGTTTGGCCCATTCTCGCCGATCACTAACGCCTGCACGGCGTTTGCCGACAGGCCCAGTTTCTGGCCGATCAAATACTGGAAACGGCTGCTGTCCAAAAATGTGCCAAGACCGATAACGCGGTTGGGTGGAAACCCGGAGAGCTTCATCGCAGCGTAGGACATTATGTCCACTAAAAATGTCGATGGTGTCGAGCAAACTGTACAATGAATCGTCAAAAATTCTCACCAGGGCTCGTCACGATCACGAGGACGCTGTTCGGCGCGTACTTGCAGACGTTTGTGACGGCTACCTTGTAGATCTCGAGGTTCTTTTCCAGAATTGAATCCTCGTTCGGATCCTCCTCCGCGGGACATCCTGCGGTGAAGACGCACACGGCAGCATCTCTCGCCGAACTGTAGTCTAGAAAAACGATACAGTTCCCGAAGAATTCCTCTTCGCCTCACTTGTCGGACGTTGTAAAAGTTACCCTTTGTTCCGATTATCCTCGGGTTGCCCATAAAGGCAGCGGCGTGACCGATGTCCTCGGCTTCCGCCTTGGCCAGGTCCTCGTTCGTGTCTATTAAAACCAACTCGGAAGCTAAACGCTGTGAGAATAAAGAGAAAGCGCAAAATTGCAATGTCAAGTCAGAAATTTTAACAATTTGAATTTTTTTTAGCAATTTGCGGCCGAGGGCCATCCGAAATTTTTCCGGCAGCGGCTAGTCGGTGCCTATTATTTCGTGAGTCTCTTTCACGGTGCAGCGTAGCTATTGCTTCGGGCTGGAGGTTTCCATCGGCTGAATCCTCTCCTCCCGGTGGGTAATTACCATAATACCCTTGTTATGCTGGAATTGGGTGTCCCACCTTTCTAATCACATGGACCGATTCTCTCCTTCTCATTCTATTATTTTTCTTCCAATTCTCCGTATGTCGTGGCCAGTAGGATTAACGAGTTTCCTAACGTCGCCTTGAGTGATTAATAGACGACTTGATTGGTACAATTTGTCGAAAGGAACGTCCGCATGACGTGAGCCAAATTATGTGGTGAAACTAATTATTGGTTTTCAAGTGTAGAATTGGATATCTAACTCTTGATGATTTGAAAATAATCTCCTCGCCGAGCTTCGAGACACAGAAAAACGGAACTGGAAACGAATCTAGTATCTGCGGATGCCGTAATCGTCTGGGCGTATAATTTCAACCTGGGTATCCGCAAATATTTGGAGAAGAATAAACGAGGGATTATCCCACGAAGGCTATTACGTAGCCGTAAAATCTTTCATAACCGTAAGGTGATACTAATGACGCAATGTCAAGCGGGGCTCGCCTAACGCCTTCGCTCGACGGCAAACCGAAGACGGGATGGGGTCAGCCGGTTTGTTGAGCGACCTCGTAAACCCGGTGTTCGACCGTCGAGACATCTCGTTAACAGGATTATTACACGGCAGGGTTTATGGCGAGCGCGCGTCCTCGGGTTCGAGGAATTCGGCAAAGAAGGACCATCCTTTCGAACACCTTGAATCTCACCGTCCGCGTCACAAGATTCAATTTTTTATCTTTCTCTTGTCTTCCAACGAAGTCGAATTGACAGGCGCGACTCCTAACCCACAACCACTTTCAGGTTAACAGACACAAAATTCTCGTAAACTCAGACCTGAAATGAAGTGAATTCTGTATCGAAATAATCTGGCGAGGGATGCAATCTTGTGCCTGTCGGCCTCGCCAGACCCTCGCGGACCGGATAAACTCGATCATCGCCAAATACGAGACCAAGTGCGAATGCTCGGAACAAACTCGTAGGCCCTCGGCTCCTTCGGTACCGAAAATCGTCAGCAGCCCCTGTCTTCGTGGATCGCCGTGCGTCCCTTGCACCCCGTGTCCGGCGTCTCCACCCTCTCCGGGTCCAGGACTATGCCAATACATATCCAGGAGGAACCTTTGCCCGGCACTTAGAGGCTGTCTGTCCCTTTACAAGCGTCCATCTGGCCCTTATCCCCGAGCTACTCCTCCACAGCCATCATGCTGCCGCTCGTCTCCGAGATGCTCCTCCGTAATCGGTTGCCCCGGGTCCAGACCGAGCTGCGCAGTTGTTAAATCGAACTCCCGGCCTCCGTCGAGCGCCGTATCGCAAGGAGCTTCGTCCGCCCCAGGCAATACGTGTGTGACATGTCCTCGGTGTTCGCCATGCGGCCCCTGCCGGACTAGGCGATGTTCTTCACCGCCATGCGCAACGTGCGATGCGGCGATCGTTCGACCACGGTGCTGCTGCTCCTGCACTCCGTCGACGGAGCGGTCCTCCTCTTCGGCGCCTGGCACATGCTGCACTCGACCGGAAAGGAGAAGACTGACTGTCTTCGACGATCCTCCGTACACGTCGCATAGTTTGGAGAGGGAATTCAGCAGCAGATTCATCAGACTGGACCCTTGCTATTGCGAGACTGACTCTTCCTCTAGTTTGGAGAATTCGAGCTTTGGAGACAAGTATCGATGAAGAATGTTGGTTCGAAGCACTGGCAGACGCAATGAATTTATTGTTACTACGACATGATTTGCCAGTCGTTTATTAAACAGCTGTGAATAACATGGATTGAAGTTTGATGCTTGATTGGTTGAATCAGCTTTCGTTGAAATGGGTAGAATACCAAATACGATAGAAACTGGTTTAACTAGGGAGTTTCGTAATTCTGACAAGCACTTTGTGTTGTAAATACTCGATAGACTAATTACAATTTCGACAGTCGTCGTTGCGGAGGCTTCTACCAGGCTCATGTTAGTCTAACGCCTAAAGCAAACTTGAATAGATGTGGAAGCAACAAGGAATTCCGAGTCTGCCCTCCCTGGGCGCGAGGATTTTGTGTAGGAGTTGCGCGCTATCGGAGCTGGGCAGTAAATCTTTGATGCAAGGGTTATGAAACGTGTTTAAAATGCAATCAAGTATTCCCTATCTTCCATTTAGGATACATTCGAATGGGACTCAATGTTCTCAACTCACGATCAATTTATGAAACACGCGATTCCTATCTCATTACGAAATCTAAAGGCGATTTGAATTCATATCAAAACTCCCGTATCTGAATTTATCCACGTCCAAGTGATTCTAGAATTCCGGTTTCAGGTTAAGAGAGGTCGGCCTAATGGCCCATCAATCGAGAGACAAATTAATTAACGTTAACGCCATACCTTGAAGAGCAACGCTATAGCGGTTGCTACCCCTGTGTGGCCGCTCCCGACGATGACGACCTTGATTCGGTGACCATCGGCGAGATACTCTGCGCGGTGTTTAGTGAGCAGGAAGGTGGCCGTGTTTCCCCTGGGCTCGACGGGCTTCTTTCCCGGATCCGTCATCTCGACGGAATGAATCAGGATGGGGCGAAAATCATGGCCAAACCTTAAATTTTCACAATTTTCACCCTGAAATTCAACACCGGCCGCCTAACCCCGACGTATTCCAACTGACACGTCAACAAATGAAAAGCCGCTTACAAGGTGTCAAATTTTTTTTTTTTTGTACACAGACGCTTTTCGGTAGGTTTTTTTGTTATACGTCGGAAAAACTTCAAAGGTTTAAGAAGCTGCTTTGAAATCCGAGTTTAGGAATAAAATAACTTCAGAGATGTGGGCAGTTTTATTTGACCTGAAAAAGTCCGTTTATACTGGCAAAAAATAAGTACAAAGGGGAGTATAAAAAAGTACAAATCGCAAAAAATCAGAGAGAAACGTTCCAGTCGCGGGTTTTTACTCCTCCACGTCGTCCCTCGGCTCCTGAAGTATGCCACAAGCCCTGAGTTCGTTTCTTATGTTGTCGGCGCATTGCTGTACCGCCATCTTCTCAGCTTCAGTCAATTTCTGTCGCACCGTATGGTAGACACCTTCTTTTCCCAGGACACACGGAAGAGACATATACACGTCCTTGTCCATTCCGTGGGAACAACTCTGCAGGAACAGACAAAAGACGGTAATCGTCCCTGTATCGGAGACCCCTAAATTCAGACCACCAGCCCAATCAATAATCCCTCACGTGTATGTACGTCGACGTCGGTAGAACGACCTTGGTGTTCCTCAGCACCGCGTCAACGATCTCCGCTGTCGAAAACCCCATCGCCCAACAGGCCGGACCTCTGTTGCCCTTTCTTTGACTGATACTGGCGTCACTGAATCACAAAAAAAAAATGGTTTATATGAAAGTGAAAGAAATTAATATAGTGCAGAAATCCTTTTAAAGCTCCCCAGACAGCACATAGAACTCAAGAGACTTAAGCACGTCTTTTGGTCTCTTATAGACATCCTTAAGAGACAAGATTTAGACGTCAAAAAGTGGGACATTCGACGTCCATACAACGACTTTTAGCCAACTTTGAGTCTTGTGCTTTCTGGGTCTGGGCAGGGCCTGGAAGACTAATCAGGCCCCAATGATTCATGTAACGCCGCTTGCTATGCTGAGGAATCTAGTGAGGACCCATAGTTAATTGGCCTTACTTAACCCTAGAAGCACGGACTGCGGTGAATATCAACTCCACGCTTTTCTTGTTCGTAAAATCGTTCTGGAAGCGAATAATGGGAGTCATAAGTATACGAATCTTTTCGTTCTTCAATAAGGAAAAGGATGATGAAAAGCAAATTCAATTTCAATTAATTCTATTCGGTAAAAAATCCATTTAACTACAAAAACTCGCTGAGAAAAAACGGCAAAAACGTCATTTTTTAAGTTTGGCTTCAATCCATACTTCTAGGATGAGGAATCCTGTTGAGGCCCTAGTCGGGTTCCAGTTGGGAAATCTTTAAACTGTAAATCGGGACGCCTCTTCAGTCCCCGACCACAGCCTCAACAGGATAAGGCAGTCGTTAGTAAATTTCTGCGCGATAAAGCACCACTGAGAATGTAACTCGCCAATCATTCACGGCTTGGGCGACTTCGTTCCATTTTTCCGGATCGTCGGGTTCTCCCATGCGTGGATTTATATCGCGTAGTTTCATGCCGGCAACGTGAACGCCGGACCACACGGGCACTGCGAATGGATTGAAACGTTTAATTACCGTCAGCAATCACAGCCGTGACGTGGTCAATTCTATTATACACGGTACGAGTGAAGCGTGTGGGGTGGTTGAACGCTAGTGTGCGGTGTGTCCGGAGGTAGCTAATTGGCACGTCTCAAGACCTGCGGTAAGGAAGCCCGTCAATTCCGCGTGCAATTGCGATACCGCGACTCACCCGAGGTGTCGCCTTGCGCGCCTATGCTCATACAGCTGACGGAGGTGTTTGCCAGGCCCAATTTTTGACCGATGTAGTACTGAAGCCTCATACTGTCTACCAGGGTCCCCGTACCCAGTACCTGGCTCGACGGGAACTTGGACAACTTCCATGCTACGTAGGACATCACGTCGACCGGCTGGGTTGCCACGAGCAAAACCGCCTTGCAGGCGTGCTTCGCGATGGCTGGTACGATCTTCCTGAACGCTTTAAGGTTGTAGGCCACGTCTGGGTCCTGGCCGGGCTTCGGATCGATCGCTATTATGATCACGGCGGAGTCCTTGACGAACGTTATATCTGCAATTCGGGTTCGGAAAGAGTTTATGTGAGACTGCAGGTGCGGTGTTTGTCGGTTTTCGCAGTATAGGAACGACGATTCCTATCTGTTTGAAATTATGACTATCGCGGTATGCACCTCGCGTAGCGAGAAGGCTGAAGGTTTCAAATGCCGATCTAGAGTCTGGATATTGGTTTCCGTTTGAATAGAGTTGCCAGTCCCTCCGCCCGGTTAGAACGAAATAACTGTTTTAAACCCTAACCCCGCCGAGCAGCCCTCCAACCGTTAACGCATGGCTCGCGATCTGCGGGCTGATAAATAAATACGTAATATTTACGACCGTGCGAGGGAAAACAACGGAATTGTTCGTCGAGCCGTGGAGGAACGCCGTGGAGGAGATGTGCCACGAGATTAAATATATTTGAGTGTCTTTTCCCGGGGTCTCAGGTAGGGGTTGTCGGGTCGCGCTGGTCCCGGGTCTTGACAGGTGATTCTTCAAGGGGACCGATGGGCCCCTCAGATCTTGAGGGAAATCGGTGAAATAGGGATGGAAGGGATGCTAGTGTCACGACGTATCAATTTTGGGCCCCTGAACTCCGTGAGATGAAGACGAAGCCCGTCTGTCGCTACCCTGCTTATGCTAATCAGCTCATCTGACTCTCCGCGTTCCTGCGCTGTTTCAAATGACAAAAGTACCTCCGGTCCCGGTGACAAGTGGATTTCCTATGAAAACTCCTCCGTGTTGAATGTCAGCTGCCTCTGCCATCGCCTTTTCGGCGTCCTTGTCCACGAGGCAGACTTCGCTGGCCATTTTCTGGAAAATTATCGATTTTATCAGCAAAGTTTGACGATTTAGAAGAAAATTTAGACTCACTCTCATCAGAATCGCAACGGCGCAGGCCATTCCGACTTTTCCAACGCCCACGATTGAGACCTTGACGCGATGAGGGTAATTCTCGCACGGGCCCACCTGCGTCGTGATCAGGGCGTTCCTAGTGGTCGTTGTGGTGACCGGGATTCTATTATCCTAGAAACAAGGTCGTATCAGTCCCTCGTTATCTCGGGAGATCAATTCTCATCGGATAAAACAGGCGTTGTTCTCCAAGACCATTGAACTAACGTCACAATCATTTTCTTCCTTTCTTTCTTTCTGTTGATCATCTGCCATTCCAACGTCCGTCGTTATCACCGTTCAACACCTGTAACGATATTATCCACGGGTTGAACACGGTCACTGATCACCCTGTGCATTAGGAGATAGAGATAATACATCCTCGCTATGGGGAGGTAAGAGACGTAAAATTATTTCCGACGTTGTGATAAAAACGTAATCCGCTGATTTATCTCTCATAATGTTTCAATCAGTCGCGATGACAAGTGTCTTCCGTTGCGAATATCAACTACCCCAACGTTTCGCCATCGCGTTTACGTTACGATCCGCGTAGACGAGCCGTGGAGAAATCTAAATGAGAGCAGGTGCGATAGCCCGCTGGTCGAGGCGTCGGTTACACATGCTACATGCACGCGGACGCCACGGGGCCTCGTGGTAATCAAGACGTTAGCGTCTTCCCCTTTATCGCCCCTCCCATTATCCCCTGGGCAGTCGTTCTCGAATCTCGAGAGACCAAAGAGTCCGATCCCTTGGGCTGATCACCGTCCATTCTTTGTCCGGGATGGAGCCAATCAGTTTTAAACTCGCGTCGCCGCGACCGCGGTTGCGTGGGGGAAAAAGAAAATAATAATCCACCGTTCCCAGCAAAAGCACCTGCGAGACAAAATACCCGGGTGATCTCACAGCGGCGAAAGATAAGAGGAGACGAGATGCCCTCCCGCGGTGGTCCACGCGCGGTCCTCGAGTGGGGGAGTATGCAGATCCGGTCGGCCTACGCTCAACGATGTTGCTACGAGCTGAGAAGAGGTTACTTCTCTCCGCGGTGTTCGGCGTCCTGCTCGCACCTGAACGCTCGTCCCTTATCTCGGAGCCACGTTGTAAATTAGTTGCAGGTAGTCCGTCTACCTCTCGGGCATAAGCGACCGGAGACAAAAGCCCGACGGTCGGACGACGGGCAAGCGATCATTTCTGTTCCTCACCGCAAATAAAGATTTTTGTCTCAATTTAGCGGATTTCTTCATCGCGATAATAAACTCCGGGCGCTCGTTGTAAATTTTATCGCCTTTACGAAACACGTCGTAAGTCATTCGAAAACAAACCTTTTTCGTTACAGGGTCGCAGAGATTCTCAACATTCCCGTGATCGATCAAGGCGATGAGAGTTTCTCCGCTCTCTCAGATGTTGGAAGTTTTCTTCATTAAGTTTCATTCAAATGTATATGAAGCAATTAACGCATGTACTTTTTGTGTATTAAAATTCAACTATTTCAATATTTCAATATTCATATAACAGTTTTGGAAATCCAAAAACCGTTCTAAAATTTCATAGCCAAGATTACACTGCATTTCATGTACAGAATGTTTCGAAAATTCGGCTGAATACTCATGTGATATGAAAATTCATGATAACTTCGTTCAAAAATGGGTTTCCACTGCTACAATAATTGCTGAATCGGATCATAAAATATTGCAGAAGGAATAAAAAAATGATAATTTTAGGCTTTTTATTGGATGGACTATTGATAATTGACTGAAACACCGCTTTGTCAGTGAAAACTGAAAAAGAATCATAGTTTGGTTTGAATCTCCAAAACAGTTTCATGAATTTAATACAACTATATCAATGTTTTTCCAATATTAAGACACGAATATGAAATTTCAAGATGTTTTACATTAATTTTCATTTAAATCACCAGGATTTGTAAATTTCATTGCCGTTTGTATATAGGAAATTTAAAAATATTTTTAACAGTGACCTAAGTTTTATTATTTCCTTCTTTTTGCGCTTGCCAGACCCGAATCTCGGAGTTTTGACAATCCGTCAGTTTCCTTTCGGCCAGATTTTCATCTTAGATTCATCTCGTATTTCGCGGTTGAAAAATGAGGTCAGTTTCGGCTTCTGATCCTCGAGATAAACCAAGATTTATGAATCCCGGAGCGAAGAATCTGCACAGTCAGGCCTCAAACGCGTTTTATTTCCTCAAACAATTGAACTCGTTAATAATTGTATTCATGGATAGAAATGCGGTCCGAGTACAGCAAACGCGCCGCGCATGCGGTTAATAATTTCAAGACGCTAACGAAGGAATAAAAAGGAGCCTAACTACTCTCATTCGTCACGATATTGTACCTCGGTTGAGGCCACCGAAGAGATACCATCGAGACCCCGTCACGTTCGAAGTTATTGAATCTCGCCAAATAATATATGGGAATATTTTTTGTTCGGTCCGTCTGGTTTTCGTGCGAGTCGTACGTCGCGGAGCACCTCCCAACCCTCGATTCTATCTGGGGCTGGATCAAAGGTTAACGATTAATCACTAATTGTACGGAGCGGAATTGAAACGGCGCACCTGAAATTTATAACCCGGGGCGTATCCCCCGCGTCATTTCGTCGCTAACGTGTTTATACGTGCGTGAGAGAGTATAAGGTCATCGAGGTTGTTCGCCATGCAGGAGTGCAGCATCGCGTTCCAAATCAAACGCGGTCATTCGATCCGACGGTCCTGATTTCTTGGTAACCCGAAACCGAATATCCCAGGGGCTAGATTTTTATCCACAATGCACTTGTACGGTTAGGTAATCCGATAGTAATCTCCTCGAAACGGCATCCACCCCCCGGCCTTGAACCCGATTCACGATATCCACAACGCGCTGTTCTTTCCTCTCGGAATCATTCAGAAATCAATCAGGAATCGCTCGAGTGAGCCTGTTTCAACAAAATATTTTAAAGATTCTGATTCCTGAAATTGGCAATCCCAATGTGGTTGAGGAATCGCATCTTCGTTCTCTTCTCCCGCCCCCGGAAATGAGGCGCGGTTTCGGTTTGAGAGACTCCGCAGTCAGTGGCGCGATGCTGTCTTCCCTGTAATATCCTGCACCGAGCGCCATTCACCGAACCGGACAAACAAATAGCCAATTAAAGTTCCAGCTGGACAACGAACACGCTTGTATCAGCCATTGTGGGACTCGGTTCCTGCGTTGCTCGGTGGGCGAGCCACGTGGAACGGTGGTGCAGATATTATGTGAAGTCCACTGACCACCGGTCACTCGAGTCGAGGTACCGCATCAGTGTCTCTTTTGCGGGAGTTATGCACCTCGGCGGTATCCCGTAGAATTGCGAGATAAACTCCCTGGTGCAAATTACTTTTGTATATTCATGTTCGTTACTGTATCTCACTATTATAGCCATGGGAAGAAGAAGAAGAAAAAGAAGAAGAAGAAGCGGACTTCGTTTAAATCTGCGGGGCTCAGAGATCGCGAGTGAAAGAGAGAGAGAGTCTCGTATCTCCGGCTGGGCGCATGTGGAGAACCAGAAAGATTCACGATGACGCTGAGCCCCCTCGCTCGTTTTGATTCCTGCCTTCGGGGTACGGACGTACCTCTATACCTCGGACGCGGAGTTACCTCAGCGTCCTTTTGTTTTACGTACGATACGAGAGGGGGCGAGGCCGATCCGCAATTGTTTATGTGCGTGTCCCGCCCTATCGAACGCATCGGGCACGCGGAGTGAGTGCGTCGCGTCGCAGAGCCGGGGGGCTGATGTCCTCCGACTTGCGACAAAGAGGAGCAGCTATTATCGATACATGTACCAATGATCGGGTCTAGTCTGCGAGATCGAAATTTGCGGAGCATTTTTTGCGACGATACATTCGACCCACGGAGGTTCGATTTGACGTGAGGGTTGCGTGTATCGAAAGGAAATATTTCAAACCTCCAGACTCGCATTCGACTCCGAGAGGGGTTTAAAAATGCCGGAGGAATAGCGAGCGGCGTTGTCCAGGACTTTGGCATGGCATGTCCCACGGCTAATGTTATTAAGAACGTCGAGGACTTCAAAGCGAAATCCCGTCCCGATCGAAACGCGTTCATTGTCAATTCCTTGATTTATCCAATTATATACCTTCTCCCGAGATATTTAATCCGGATAAAATTCCCTCTCATACACCGAACGGGGTTTAATTGAATTTACAGCTGTGTTAGTTCGGCTTTCGCCAAGGATTCTCCGCGCTTCTCGTACTTCAATTAGAAGGTAGCTAATCGCGATTGCGCGGTACGAAACCTCGACCTCTGCCGGGGTCCCTCGTCCCGGCAACAATAATTAATACCGTGTCTCGAACACAATACTTTACAGTCGTCTTTGTCGTCGCGGGTTGTAATCCTCGAACTCGGAGGGATGGGTGAGCCTCGCGAGAGGCGTGCGCGATGTTATCGGGCAGCGTGTATCGCATCGCCGGCTCGCGGTTCCCCGATCGAGGCGCGAGGCGGTTCGGTCGCGCGAGGGAATTAATACTCGAGGATACCGTGGCCATAAAGCTTCCTTGCGACGCGGTAATTACGCAGACGTGAGGCTGTATCGCGGACCTCGGTACGGACACCCCGGTGCCCCGTTCACTCCCCCGAAGACCGTGCAACGAACGATCCCCGATCGCCATCATCGGGACCACCGCCAACGCCTGCATTATACGGTCGAAAACACCCAGGGTATCGAGATATGGAAACCTCGGAGTTTACGAGCGAGAGAAAAGAAACTCGCAATTGATGACAACTCGAATCTATGCAGATCATCTACTTTATTCATCCCCCTCGGCGAGGAAACGGACTGAGATTGAATTAACTCGATATCGTAGTCTGGCTGAGGAATTCAAAGGGACGACACTTTGAATTGAAAAATTCTAGAACATCGACTATGTGATGACTATTTTTTAGATGATTTCAAGTTTCAAGGTGATATCAATGTCCAATATGACGTCGATTCTCGGAATGAGGTCAATTTTCAAGATGATGAAGATTTTTTGTCGACGATGTCACTCTGAGAACGCCGTAAATTTTTTCAGTTCAAGATACATGCGAGTCCTCTTGAAATTTTGATAACCTGGGGGTCGAGAGTAGCGGGGAATCCAAGTGCATGAATGATGTTGAACGACTGTTTAAATAGTATATAAAATACGCTAAACGCATGTACGCCCCGAGGCGGAGAGTCGGGGCGGACGTCAGAGTTAAAACTCATGCACGTAGGGATAGCTGCGTTTGGAGTTTGCGGAGTCAGAGGATACCGCGGTGTCGTTCATCTCTTCGATTTATGTAGAATCGTTCGAGGAATGACCCGACAAGGCATTCGCGAGGTCTTGTTTTCTGACCGACTTCGCGTTGCCGGGACGATTCAGTGCGATTTCAACGAACCTTGCGAACTCGCGAACTCGTGAACGTATATAAGACCGATGAAATATCGCGGTATCAACAGACTTTATACTTTATAGTAGTACATCTTATGCCGCACGGCTCGCTTTTACCACTCACTCGCAGTTCTCGGTGTGACTATGTGATCTATGGTCTAGGGAATCGAGTACTCTTTCGGTAAAAAATATACACGTCTCCATCCGGAGCCACTGTATCATGCCATTTTTACTCACATTTCCGGAAAAACGAAGCCTCTATATTCTTATCCTACGATATGGACGGAGTTCGGGTTGGAAAAGGCCCAAAATAATGCGATTTTCAAAAAACTTTTCATTGCCGATTTCTTTACTAAATACATTCACCTATCGATATCTGCAAAGATCCAATCCAAATCTGATTTTTCAATTTCTTCTTCGATACATTATGAACAATTGAGCTTTTTCAGGTCTGGTCACTGAATCCAGGTGAATTGCTTTCATATTTATGAAAAAATAACCAAAAAACGAAGAAAAGTGCCTTTTTGGGGGAAATTATTGTTTCAAACTTGATTTCTGAGAACTTTTTCACTGTACGAGAAATTCCTCACGCGAATCTACTCTTCTTTCTATTCAGATATTGAAAACAAATGAAGAAAAACTTGTGAGAAAAAGTTGACATCGGTACAATATCAATTGCAGAAAATAGTTTTCAACCCGAACAACATCCTTAACCACGGTCACTCTGGTACGCGGAGAGTGACCGTGGTCAGTCGCGTAAGAAGGCGTTGGCTTCGGTCAATGATTTATACAGAATCATATCTTCATCCGAACGTTTTAATTTTCAACGCTCTCGGGTCGCCCCGCCGGTCTTCCGTTCCCCAGCTGTCAAAAATCCTGTCCAAAAAGTTGGCGCCGGGTCCCAGGACTCGGTGGATCCTTTCCAAATATTGACTGGAAGCAAAATCCTTTGATAAATAGAATCGTTCTCAAGTGTCCGAAAGCTTTTATCGTATTTATTTCACTATCGTTCGCAAACACCGTAAGCGATCGTTGGGAAAGTTGTTTTTCTTGTTTCTCTTTTCTTGCAAACACAATCCAACGTCTAGCACATTATTTCCCCGTCGAGTAGCTCGCAGATTTGTTCCGGGGTTCGCGTAGGTAAACCTCGTCCGTACGGCAAGGTGCAGCTTAAGGGCGGTGGACTCGCCTCACGGAACCGTATGGTCTTGCTTTACGGCTTGACGGAGTGACATTTAGTGGATACCGGCGCCCTTTAGCGGGTCTCCCTCCCTTCTCCCAGGAGAGGAGCTCTCACGCGCACCGTCCGGTCCGGGACACGCGGACGCTTATCGCTCCAGGCTACGGGCACGACGCGTGGTCGACCGAGCCGAATCGGAACCCGAGTTTCACCGTGATTGCGAACCTAACTCGCCCTCTTCTCGCTATAAAATATATCGAATGTATATTAATGCGTGTGTAAGAACGCGGTGAGAGCCTGACGTCTTCATGAGACCGAGGCGTTGATGCGGACCGGGCCGCCCGTCGATACAGTGAAATATGGAGCAGTTACCTTCACGAGGCCCTCGGCTACCGCGGAAATTGTTATGTACGATATCTATGTCTACACAAGGGTCCGATCACGTACAATGTCTAGCGGTTCCTTTTTTATTTACTCGCCATTTTTCAAGAGAAGCTTACCGGTAATTTATTACCCTAAATTACGAGACAGGATTATTCGCAGTAAATTATCTTTGGGTAGCGGGTAGAAATTTGCGGCTAGCAAGAAAGAAGAAGAAGAAGAAGAAGAAGAAGAAGCTCGAGGTGGTTTGTCGCGAAACGACCTTGCGGACCTTGGGATGCGACAAATTGCCTTTTTCCAAAGGTCAATGCTATGCATTGGCAGGTTTGACCTCGGTGAGCAGGTACCGTGCGCCAGATGGTACGGGGGACAAGGATATTGAATGAAATACTCCTTCTCAATCAAGTTTAGAGTCTGTATAACAGAAAATCCGAGAAACGGCGTGTCTGGGTCTGAGACGAAAAACGACGCGTATTAGTCCCAGGTCTAACGAATTGCCAAATAAATAACCAACCAGCGGCAATAAATGCCGCACTACGTCTACGACTGATGGCACCGACGAAGACGCGCTTCAATGTCGACCGCAGAGATTGAATTTAAATAACGCGAAATGCCCTTCGTTAAACGAAGTTATTCTCACAACTATGGCGAAAGTATGCAAGCATTACACGCGTGATGCAAATGCTGAAGCTGAACCGGCTCGCGGACTCCATATCCACGGTTCCTAGGCTGTATTACATTATATTACGTACGATATATCGTTGTATATGACGGTCGGGCGTAGTACATCATAGCCCATACGTGGAGGAAGACCACTGCACCGACTGTCTCCGGTACACAGCGTTTATCCTAAGCCCGTGAGCCCGTGAGCCCTGCGGGCCCTCGTGTCCTACGTATAAGTCATAAAACCGCGTTGTTTATTTTATTGTCCACCCGTGTGCCGAGGCCGGATCGGAAACCGCCCGACCGAGTCCCTGTGTGTACACATAGTCTCTTCTCCTGGACCCCCCGTCCCCCGAGAGACGCGTCAGAGACTCGATGATAAACTACGACTTAGAAACGTGATTGTTTCAGGTAGGTATACCATTCGATCGTTTAGTGCCAAGTTAAAAACGCCAGACACCTATATTACACTTTGAGGAAGGACATTCCTCCGAGTTCAAATTCACACGATGTGACCCCTGACCCGATTCTAGCTGAGGTACCGGAGGCTCCTCTGTGTCATCGATTTTAATTGATGAAATTTTCACAAAAGAACGAAAGACAAAAAAAAGAAGATCGTCGAAGATCGGTAAGGCGAGGTGAGCCTGAGGGACCGGGTGGTCGGTCGTAATGATGTTTCCCGCGTGACCGACTAAATTCTCCAGATAAGATAGGAGCTCGGGGAACTGGTTCATTTGTATAACATTCCGATCGCAATCCAGTGCGCCTCTTTTACGCCCCTTTCACACCGTCATTGTGGGGGCGATATGAAAGATCATTAACCAAACAGGCTGGACGTGACTCCTACTGCTGGACTTACGCCCACGTGTCAATTACCAAAAAAATTATGGGTATCAAATTTTCATATATATTTATTATCTCATACCCGATGCACGTCACTCGCGATATTCATCTAGAAAATTCTCTTTTACCGCGTAGTCGAAGCGTCTCGGACGTTTCTCACGACTTCCGACCATTGAAATAAGTTGTTTATGCGCACGCAGTTGGTCGTACGTAAGGAAAAGGTCGTTCAATTGATGTTTATCGGTCACTCGAGTCTTCGAGAAAGAAACGTGAATAAATGGGAGATTATTACCGACCCAGGAATCATTGTCGGATGGGTTTAGACAGACTGTCGTTGGTACAATGACATTTTGCTTTAGTTCTGGTCCAGCTTCGTCTAGCCAAAAAGTGAATCCGAAAAAAGCCACGATCTCGTAAAACGATCTTTGCTCATTCTCTTTCAGTCGCTTATACACGGCAATCTATTGTCCCAACAATTTAATCGCGTGAAATCACTCGGGCCTACGGATGGTTATGGATGGGTGCTGATGGCCGCCGGTTTTGCGGGCACGTTTCCAAACGGTAACGCAGCTTCTTGTCGTTCGAGGATAGTTTCAGACTTCTGTTCTTCATCGAGACAGCAAAAAGTCGGCCACCCCGGACCCAACCTTCCTACCTATTTATTATATCC